>CM031922.1:15929065-16212500 GCA_018703695.1 Prunus fruticosa
GTGAGTTTATTTTATTTTATTTTAATAAATATTTTTTAAGAGGCCCTTACCCATGAAATTCTGTCTCCGCCACTATATGTGGTGGATCCTATTAACAATCCAAGTGGATTGAAATCAGTGAATATGGGTGTTTACTATTTTTTTGGGTTTTGTTTTTTAGGAGATTCACTATTATACCCAATATAGGGAATCAAATTATTTATAATTAAAAAAAACCCTATATGAAATGGACTTTAGAAACACACCGAAGTCCATTTACAACATAATAAAGACGCTTTTAACTTTTTATAAATTACAAAACAGCCATCGATTTATTAAAACAAGCCCAACCCCAAAACCTCATATAAAAAACCCAAAACACTCCGTAGGGCATCAAAGTAATTTAATAATCAAAATTAAATTCAATAGGTCCAGCTGTCATTTATTAATTTTGGTCTTGTTTATAAAAATTGAATGATATAGAATTTATCTATATCATAAGTTTTAAGAGTGGATATATAACTAAATATCTCTTATTTTTTTTCCTTCCTCCAAACTAACCATTGTCACATATGGCTGGATTCTGTTAGCTGCTATATGTTCTTTATTGGTGAATATAAAGGGGTGCTCTCTTTTTCTGTCCCTTTCATTTTCTCTAGCTTTCCGCAGTTTTCAAATGTTAACGGTTTAATTTTATTTAAGAAAAATCCAGCAGTGCACTTTTCTCATTGAAATTATTGTTTGCAATGGAATAAGACTCTCAATCTTTTCAGTTAAAGCAAGACTTTGAATCAGAAATATATATATAGTCGCTCTTTATTTGAAAAAGCTTGTCCCTTCTTTGTTTGACTTTAGATTATGTTTAAGCAAGTTTGTTAGCTTAATTGGATGGGTCCAATTAGTGGGGATCGGGGGGGAATTTAGGTACTTTTTGGTTGAGGTTAAGAAAGTAAAAAGCTCAGTTCCTAGCAAAGTCGGTATTTTGCAATTGTTTATTTACGGAAAAAAAGAACTCCTAGCTCATTGGGTTAATGAAGTTAGCTTTCAAAAAATAATAATAATTATGTTCAAGTTAGCTTTAATGGATGAGATTGAAGAGAATGAGACAGGCAAAGAAGAGGAGAGAGTGTCAGTGGGGTATAGCTCAATTGGTTGAGCTTTTCTTCCTTCATTCATGTGAGCAAAGGTTCCAAACTCCCAGGCACTCAATGAATATTTGTGTAAATTCTCTTCCTGATCGCTTATACTAGAAAAAGGAAAAAAAAAAAAAAAAGAAGAGAGAGAGAGCCAAAACAACATACTAATTAAAGGTTTTCAATTGACAATGGGAACAATAATATAGGAATTGTTAAACCATACATTGTACCATGTACAAAGCAGGACAAAATGTACAATGTACCCCTACATCAAAATTTCAGAGACCCATTTTTAATTATCAAGATTAAAGTACCTATATTAATTATTGTTATTTTAGTCGGACATATATTAATTAACTAGCCATTAGATATGTTACATCTGTATATCTGATGCAGAGGGTAGCTTCAGCAGGGTGACCAGGAAAATGTAAAAGAAAGTCACATGCCCATAAATTTTGGACAAGTAAAATTTAAAGCACCTTGAGTCAGACCAACTACTAACTGGCCATTCATTTAATAGGCCTTGTTCACATCTTCTCTTTATAAGCTTCAACATGGTAATCTTTTCTTCAAATAAGTTTGCCTTTTGTTTCTGTGAGTAATTTGCTTCCATGGCGCTTTCCTGGGTGCTCCCAACAACACTTCTCTTTGCTCTGGCTCTTGCAAACATTCAGCTTTCCACATGCCAAGTTGTGAAGGCCAAGGTCACTTGCCTTGACTGCCATAAAAATACTAATTTCTCAGGTTCTTTTTTGTCCTTAATATTCCTCCCTCTATATATATTTGTTTCTTTCTTTTTAAATTTTTATGTTCATGAACCCTAAGTGTGTACAAAATGTGGTTTTTTTTTTATGGTTCAGGAATTAAGGTTTTGGTGAAGTGTGGTCAAGTGAAAAAGTTGGCAATGGCAACAACAGAAAAAGATGGTTCATTTGAGACTAAGCTCCCATTAGGCAAGTCAAAATCTCCTATGAACTGCCTTGCCAGGATTCTTGGAGGTCCAGACCAGCTCTATGCTTCAAGGAAAGTCATGGCTTCTGAGATTGTCAAGACCCAAGAGCCTAACTCCTACACCATTTCAACTCCTCTTGGTTTCACCACATCATGCCCTTTGAACATAAAAGAGGCAGCTTGCAAAGCCAAGTTTGGCTCATCGAAGACCGTTAATCTCCCTGTGCCTCCAGAGTGGGGCTTGGCACCCTCAAGCTATTATGTTCCTTTCATCCCTATCATTGGCATACCTTAAGTATCTTGTGTGTGAAGCTGGCATGGCAGAAGCTCAGCAGTTCTCTATATGTTTTTACTTTGCTTTTGTTTGTCCACTATATAGCTTGTGGGGAGTGGTTTTTATTGTGTGTTTTTTCAACCAAATATAGACAAGAAGTACTGCTAGTTAAGGATAATTAAGCAGATTAGTACTGTTATCTTTCTTCAATATATAGTTTAAATGTATACATATAACTATATAAATTGTTGTTCTTCTATTTTGTATAAGTAAGTTACTTTTGATTTCTCTAAGCTTTCTTGTGACAGATTCACCAACTTCTGAAGGTTCGACACCAAACTTTCAAAATCCTTAGTTACAATTACACCTAACTTTTCTATCGCCACGTTTGGGCTTACCAAATATGAAAATTGTATCCCTCTAAAAAGTCCAACAAAAATTTATAAGGGAGCTTTAGTTTTAAAACACAATATAGTTTACTAATTTGGAAGATAGGAATACAATTTCATCTAATTAGCATAAGGCCAAAGACCAAATTGAGTACCCAATTTTACAAAAATATCATTAAAAAATATCAAAATTACACACAATGCCATTCCTTCTAAGGCAAGCATACTATGCCACATGTCCACATCCAGCCAACCACCACCGCCGGCCAACCAGCTGCCGCCGGCCACCTCCGACCACCTTTCGCCGCTGGCCACCTACCACCGCCGGACTACAGCGCCGCTGTCACCAACCGCCACCGTCTGCATGGGACCAACTTCGTTGCCCCTTATTCACTTAAAAAAAAAAAAAAAAAGATTTTGTGTCATTAAAGGGACTCGAACCTTGATCTTCAAAGGAAGAGGGCTCACTCACAAACCACTACACCAAACTTGATTTTGTAATATTTATTCAATTATACAATATTTATATAAACGATCAACGGTTTTAAAGATTAAAAAAAATTCATTTCACCACATATTCACACAAAAACTGCAAATAAAAGCAGAAACTGCAACAAAAATACAATGTAGATATCAATTATATATATATAAATAAAATAAAATTTATAGAAGCAAAACGGAGGAACCAAGATGAAAGTACTAAAATGGAAACTGCAATGCAGAAAAGAAACTGCGATGCAGAAACAGAAACTGCAATAAAAAATAGAAACTGAAATGCTGAGAAAAGATAAATTAAAGAAGGGAGGTATCTGTTCTCTTCTGTTCTCTTACTCTTCCTCAATTTCAAGGCCTGGTACGTATTCTAAACTCACATCGAAAATGACCGGACTACTTGGAGCCACCCTTGGCCTTCCTGGAGCTAAATTGAGACCCTTGGGAAACACCAACTATCAAAACCAGAGTAAAAGCACAAAGGTTAGAACTATCTTGCTGTGAATTCATAGAAGCACTTGCAATTGGTGGTTGGAAGATATCAAAGCCAATACAATCATGACTGTTAAAGTTTCAACTTAACCCCACAGAAGAAGCATAACACATAATTCCTTGAACAGGTTCAAGGTTTTTAAATACCATTTTTTTTCTTGTTCTTTTTTTACTGATAAAGAAATGATAATTTTCATATTTTACAGTAGGCCAAAGTTTCAGAAGCATGTAGCCTAGTATGATGTGATCCACCAATTATTTTATATTCTAACGGCATTCTTGAATGCTAAAAGAATCCAAAGAATTAAACTTTTGCAATAGAACAGTTTCAACGACAAATATTGATGCAATAGAACAGTTTTTTTAAAAGTAAAAAAACCATGACAACAGATACCAACGACTAAAATAATAAGGATGCAAGCTGGAGATTTAAACAATAGATCTTTTTATTGATGTGAAGTCTGATATGAAATTAATATCACAAGAACTGAGCAACTAACAAAAAAAAATATACGAAAATTGGAAAATCAACTCCCTACAAACAGCTTCATTTCAGTACTACCTGATTGATGCTACAGATATCAACACATCATCTTTCTCCAAGACTGCAGCGTAAAAGCCTTGAAAATTCAAACATGCAAAATTTGACCTGAAGGTTACATATAAAATTAATAAGCAATTCGTAGAAACAAATGACCAATTGAGAAGCCACTTTCACTTAAAAGAAATGACATTAAATTGGACCTGAAGGTTCATATATAACTGTACCCAAAGATACACTTTAAGAGCCCTACTTATCAGAGCAATGAATAGCCATTACTGGCCAAAGAAAAGGATAATCTCATTAAAAGGTGTGAGGTGAACATGTGGAAAGGATAGAAAACACCAACCATAAACACGACTGAAATTCTGTAGAAAAAAAAAATAGAGGCAAATAAACCAAAAAAATTATTTAAAAACATGAAGAAGACAATGGAAACTAGCTAGAAAACCATACCTCAATAGAAGGATTTGAGGGCCGGAGGAGAGAGATCGAGGGATTGGAAAACCAGTAAAAATCCGATCAAAATCGGGGTTTTGGGCAAAAGAGGCAGCAGCATAGGTAGGAGGAAGGTCAGAGCTCGCTTGGGGTGCGACGCGCGGTCAAAACTTGACCGGTCCGGTGGTGGGTGGCCGACGTGACAGTGGTTGGGGGGTTTTGTCGGTGTCGGTGGTCGAAACACAGGGGAAGAGAGAGAGAGAGAGAGAGAGAGAGAGAGAGAGAGAGAGAGAGAGAGAGAGAGAGCTGAGAAACTAACGAATTTGGGTTAGGTTTTTAAATGAAAAGGGTAAAATTGTCTTTTTAATAACTAATGTAAAGTGGGTCAACAAATCTGGTCTTCCTCTTTGGCCTAATCCAAAATAACAATTCTTTTCTAGGTATTAAAACCCAAACTAAAATATCAAATGTCTTAAATACTAATAAGTAAAGTTATCTATGTCTAATACCTAATTTTCCTAATTTAAGGTAAAACTTTTGCCATGGTTCCAAAAATCCGTACGGCGTATCTTTCTATGAAAAAAAAATCCCTACGGTGAAAAACAGGGATTCAATCTTGCAGAATAATGCGTAGGGTCGAGTAAGGTGTGGGACAATCCACAAATCAATTAGATAGACAGTTCATTCCTCACATTGGGTCTTGTCAAGCAATAAATATATGTAAACCCTCAGTCCTATTTAGTGAATAACTTAAAAGATAGGTTGAAGATTTTCTTCTTTCATCCTCTTCTTCAATATCCCCTTCTTCTCTCTTCGGCACTGTTATCCATCCGATCAAATATTATTTGTATATCATGGATAGAATCATAAGATTTGCATGGTTGGTTAGTGCTTAAATAAAAGTTGATATAAACTCTCCCGAAAACTCTAGCCTCCTTTCTCCCAAAAAGCACTCTAGAACCGTTTTCACTTTGTTGTGGGGAGGAAGCCATTGTTCTTCCTCCCCTCTCATCTCCTCTCTTCCCCCATTTTCAAAGACAAAAAAATTTCCCTATTTTTCTTTGTTTTTTTATGATTTTCCTCCATTTATCACAGGCAGATGCGTCTCTGCCGAATTTCCACTTGCATTTCGGTGTAGACTCTCTACCACCATCCTTTTTGCGGTTTCTTCATGTTTGCAATAAGTCGCAAAAACTCTTTGTGTTTTTTGTGTAGTTTTCACCTCTACTTTGTGAGAGTTTTACACCTCTCTTATGTAAGAGTTTTATTTGTATTGTTATGTCTTGGTTTTTTCAAGCTTTATCTGTTTTGGTTGTTATGAGTTTGCACTCTTAATTGGGATGCATATGCCAGAGTTCCTTCGATTTTGCGTAATCAGTAGTAGAGGAGCCCCAAATTGTAATGGCCCTTTGTGGCTAGTGGCTTTTTTGACTGAATTATAAATGTAACCTCATATAGACGATACTTCTAACTTGGGGCGGCCATTAAATTTTAGGGGCCTTATACAAAATTAGTAATAAGGCCTCATAATATATATTGATAGCAAATTTAAAACTACTCATCTATATCGAGTTTTTTTAAGTCGTACCTCTAGATTTTGTTTAGATCTGGCAGATGTCTCTTTCTATAAAGATCCGTTTTAGATATGTGGATATATCTCACTGCCATGAATGTCTCTTCTGGAGAGGATTAGGGTTTTTACTTTCGAGACAAGAAGCCTTGGTGGAGAATTGCAGAGGTTCGGTGCTTGGGTCCTGGTTGATATGAGATGGTGCTCTGGTGCGTGGTTGAGTGTCAAGAGGTAGCTAAGTGGTTATGCCATTTCTCTTGGATGTTGTCTCCTTCTTAGGTCCTAGTGGACTTGGCGTCCTGGGTTCCGATTAGGCGCTACTCCTGAACAGTATGATTGCTCTATTTTCCTCATGGTTTGGCTTCTAGTGAGCTGGTTTATTGGTCAAATTTTGGCTCATTGTTCTGGCTCCTATGTTGCTTGTTGTGTATTCATTTTTTGGCTTGAACCCTCCCCCTCCCTGTTCATGGGGATTTTCTTTTGGTCATTTCCCTGTAATTGGGCATATCAATGAAATTTTACTTTTATTCTAAAAATTTTTGTAAAGAATCCGAAGTCCTTAAGAAGACCATGGTATTTGAATTTGTATTATGCATGGCAATCATTCGTGTCATGTCGTGTCAAGATAACAAACATGTCAAGAATTCTCCACCCAAACCCGATTCATTTAATAAACATCTCGTGTTGGGTTCAGATCGTGTTAAATAGGTTATTAAACAAGTTACTTGGTCAATAACCTGTTTAACAAATTATCATAATCACTATATTTGACATCTTATTGTAATAAAATAAGAATGTTTTCTAAAGCCTTACAATAAATTGACTTGAATTGATTGCATTCCTCTAGTTTATATTCTCCAATATGTGTGGTAGCAACTAGTTTTTTTATTATATTTTTTTTGTCAATAAGTGGTAGCAACTAGTAACTAGAAAGTTGAAAAGGTAGACAAAGAAAGTTTATTATGTTTTTTTGTTGTTGTTCAGAATCACTTGCATAATCCGTCACTGCCCGCCACGACTCGTTTAATAAACGGGTTCCATAAGTATTTTAGCAGGTTGACGGATTGACTTGAAACCCACCCATTTATTAAACGGGTCATGGCGGGCAATGACAGTTCTAGTTAGGAGCCAATGACGGCACTAGCCCCACCTCAATCTTATTCTACACCTATGAAGGTGCCAAGTTTTCATGATATTTTCTGTTGAATGGGGGCAAACTGTTTGATAAAATGCCTCAAAGAAGGCTAAGGTAGGGCAAAGGGGAAAATGAATGGCTGAGACTTGGGTTGCATTAGGTAAGACTTACATATTATTGGTAGGCTCTATTAGCCAATGCAAACTAGGTCAAACTGTACAAGTTCTTGCCCCTAGGAATGAAAATTCCAGGATATGCCAGTGATGGCGGATTGACCTGAAAATTTAATCGTGTGGATTTCGGTATCGGGTCGTATCGGAAATTGCCACCCCTATTTTGTGTTCACCCCCACCATGACTTGGGTTAGAGCACTTCCACCCATATAGTGGCAGCCCTTGCAAAAGGCTTTGGTGTTTCCACCCATTGCCATGGGACAACCACTATTCACATGACATATGATGAGAGATTTGTATAGAGTTTTGGTGTGGAAAGTGAAAAATATGATTAAGTATTTATTTTTTTAAAAATTTGAAATTTTTAGTTTTTTTTTTTAATAATTTTTTTTGGCCGTTGACGTCAGCAAACTCAGGCTAGAGCAAGGATTGGTTTTGCCTGAGGGCCAGCCAAGGCTTATGGAGCCCACCAACAAACCTGTCAGCATTTGTCCCCTGGAAGCTCTTTTTGGGCCTAGGCAACCCCTTGGTCAGGCAAAGTGTAGAGTGGTGGAAGTGCTCTTAGAGGCAGCTCATCCCCCTGTGAGGGTCCCGAATTTTTATTTTCATTTTTGTATTCTTATTTTCTGGTAGTATCAGAATTCAAACCGTACGAAAAAAAAAAAAAAACAAACCCAAAAAGACCAAATAAACCTGGACGCGGGTAGGAAGAGGTAAACGAGGAGAATTTGTTTCCCAAGTCCGCGTGCAAGGATTGGGATTTGATGGCACACGAAATTTACACTGAAAGGTACGCTGCAGTATAAGATTTGTGTCCCCTTCATTGTCCTACAAGACTGGGTCTTCGATAGCTGACATTTAACTTTACTTTCCACTGGATTATCATATTTTATAGGAAAATAATGAATCTATGGTGCTAATGGCTTGAAATACGTTGCTTGTAAAAGAAAGATGCCACAGATGTTATAGTTTTATGTCTCTTTCAATTTGATCCCCATTTTAATTTCTCTTTCAATATATTTGTTAATTTCTCCTTTCCATATTGATGTTGATGTTTTTGAATTTCGCACTCTAAGTGCGTACTTGGTTTTTCGACGGTGCTTACTTGACCTTTTATAAGATTTTCCTTTTGCTAATTTACAATGTTTTTATATATAGAAATTATAGGATTGTATTTATAATTCAGTCAAAAAAACCACTACCCACAAATGGCCAATACAAACTAGGCACAAATGACCATTACAATAACGGAGCGATCTAACATCAAAATTAAAATAACCTAATGCGCCTCCACTAATGATCACATAAGATCAAAGAAACTCTTGTATAGACATCTTAATTAAGATTGCAAACTCAAAATAAATAAAAAAAATAAAGCTTGAAAAAATCAAGCCATAACAATATAAATAAAACTCTCACAAATGAGACATGAAAAAACTCTCATAAAGAAGAGGTGAAAAGCTCTCACAAAAGAAGATGTGAAAACTACACAGATAACCCAAAGAGTTTCGGTGACTTATTCCAAACATAAAGAAACAGCAAAAATAATGGCGATGGAGATTCGACGAAGACACGCTGTCCCTGTGATAGTTGGAGGAAAATCATAACAAAACAAAAACAAATAGGAAAAACCTTTATATATATATATATAATGAAAATGAGGGACGATGAGAAGGAGGAAGAGAAGAGGGGAGAGGGGAGAAGGGATATTTAAATAGTTTGATATTTTAACGTCGTCAAAGTTTTAATAGCTATGGTATGAAACGCTATGACAGATTGTGACAAAGGCTATTTTCTTAGAGCATTTTAAGCCCACCCATATCTTTTTAAAAATGCAAAGGCTATTTGCTTGCACTTCTATCGCTTATCAGAAATAAATAAAAAGAAGGGTTAATTACAGTTTAGTACATTGTGGTTACACCCTTAAGACATGTTAGTCCCTATCTTTTAATTTTGACAATAACATACCCCGGTCTTTTGAATTTGTTACAATATGATTCCACCGTTATGTTTTTCGTAGATCTCTCCGTTAGTTGCCTAGGTGGCACTATAAGTCCTAGATATTTTTTTCTTTTTTAATTTTAAATTGATTAAAATATGAATAAAATATTTTTTAAAAAAACAAAGAAATTATATATATACATCTCTCCCTAATTTCTTCTTCTCTCCTCCCCCCAATTTCTTCCCACCCTTCACCCCAACTCGTAACCACAACCCCAACGAATTCAGAATCCAGAACCCTAACCCCGATTTCTTCCCCTTTCTTCCTCCTGATTTTTGAAACCTTAAGGGTTTTTGTGAAAACATGAAAAATATATGGGGTGTTAGTATAAATAACCTTTATTTCTAAATCTTATTTTATTGCTATTTAATGGATTTGTACGACTGGTTCATGCTCTTCGATGGACGGGGGTGGTTTGACAAAATTACCCTTAAGAGCATGGACATATGATCACATGTGACTTTTTTAACGAGAAATTTGACGAAATTTGACAATAAATACTGAATACGAGGAACCAAAATGAGCAGTTTGACAAACTTCAAGACTATTTGAAAAATAAATAAATAAAAAAAATAAAAACAAAATGAACTTCAATTGTAGCATGTAAACAAATTTTTCTTTATTAAAATGAGCTGTAATAATGTTGGAAAAGGTTACGTCATATGGACCTTTGGATTGGATTGGACCCTTAAAATTGTTGGGTTTTAAAGATGCAGATAATAGAGCAGCTGACTAGTTCAAAAACACCTTTTTAAGTGATAAACAAATAAAATAAAGAAATAGGACAAAACTACCATTCATAAACGCGTGGAAGTTTCCACACAAGGCCCATTTTTTCCAATTCCACTCGGAAACTCTCTCTCTCTCTCTTCATCATATCTAATTTTGTACTCCCTCTATTTATAGATAGCTCCCCTACCAAACACAAAACATAGTATCATTAATCAAACACAAACATAGAAATTCAAATAAATACAATGGAGGAGATGCCACCAGGTTATCGCTTCTACCCAACAGAAGAAGAACTCATCTCCTTCTACCTCCTCAACAAGCTCCGAGGGAAGCGAGACGATACTCGTCGCGTAATCCCAGTCGTAGACATTTACAGCCAAGAGCCATGGGACCTTCCAAGTACAATTCCCCCCCATTAACCTTTCAGCATTGTTTTCTTCTTCCTCTTTTCTTTTTTTTTTTTTTTTTTTTGCTAAGTTCGGCTTAGTATAAATAGGGGCGGAGCCACAGCAAGGCCTGTTATAGTTTTTTTTTATTCATCATGGGCATTAAAAAAAAGGTACAAGTAGAGCTTATGTAAAGGTTCACTTTGTTTTTCTGTTGCAGAGTTTTCAGGGGAGTTGTGCCATGGAGACACAGAACAATGGTTTTTCTTCACACCAAGACAACAAAGAGAAGCTCAAGGAGGAAGGCCCAACAGGACCACAGCTTCTGGGTATTGGAAGGCCACAGGATCTCCTGGGTATGTTTACTCCTCAGATAACAAGGTCATTGGAGTGAAGAAAACCATGGTTTTCTATAAAGGCAAAGCTCCAACTGGAAGGAAAACCAAATGGAAGATGAATGAGTACAGAGCCATTGAAGCAGACAGCCCAACTACCACTAACACCAGTACTAGTGTCCCCAAGGTATTAACTGTCACCACGTTTGGTGTTTAGGATTGAATTGAATTGAAAAATTCTCAAGATTGACATGTTGAAGTAAGAAATGCGCGTGACGTTGAATGATTAGAAGCGGATAAGTTTCCTTCATAACTAATTCATTTTCCACCTACAACTTGGTCAAAATTTGAAAATTAGCCTCCATTGTTTCGTCACTTTACCTGCTCGAATCCCGACACCACATTCTAATATAATTTTTTTTTTCCTCTGTAGTACTTGAGGAATGAATTCAGATTGTGCCGGATGTACGTGGTATCTGGGAGTTGTCGAGCTTTTGACAGGCGACCATTAGAAGGAGGTGGAGAGACGAAGCATCAATTGAGTGAGTCTATGGGCGGAACGAGCACCTTTGCTCTGAAGGCTCCAATGGCGGAGAAAGCAAGCTCATCGGATGAAACTTATTCATATTCAGGAGAGCTTGCTGATCTCCTAGAGACGTCTGCAGGGATTGAAGGTTTTGAACAACCTCTATGGGAATGGGAACAATTAAATTTGCTTTAATCTAAACCTGCAGCAGTGGATAGCTATCAAGTCAATATCAATCCATTTGAGGAAGCAAGCGTAGGCCTAATTTAATTAAATTTTTTTATTTATGAAAAAGATATTTGATGGAGTTAGATTCGAACACACGATCTTAAGTGTAGTAAAATCTCGAGGATAAAGAAAAATTCCTCTCTTCTTTAAATTCTTTGTAACCGCTCATAGTCATAGTATATATGTGAAATAAATAGTTATATTTAAATGTAAAAATTTAAATATTGGAATAAAAGTTTGAAGGAGATATTTGTGACGGTGGCCTGTTGACTACATTTGATTTCCTGGGTAGACTTCTTCTATTCACACCACTTTGAAGATGGCCAGCTGTATTTTGTCCTTAATAAGAAAAAAATTAAATAAAAAAGAGTTGGTAGAGTTCAAAAGCTTCTCATTTGTAATCTGTGCATGTTTTAATGAAAAATCAGTTGACCAAGAAAAAAAGGACTTGGAAATATGCTCGTGGAAAAAAGAAAATAATTTAAATAAGTAAAAAAGGACTACGCTTGTACTACCTCTACCAGGTGACACCACTAAGTTTTTTTTTTTTTTTGGGGTCGGAAAGTGACAGCACTAAGTTGAAAGTTAAAATTGTGAGCATCCTTGACGCATTCAACCAAATGAGAATCCTTGAGAAAAAACAGTTAGTTAATTTGTTTTGCCACATCATCATTTAACATATTAACTAACGGTTTGTTTAACAGATGGGGTAAATTGTAGGGTTTAGGGAGTTTGAGTATGTACTCGTAAATGTCTCTAAAATTGAGTATGAATTTGAAAATAACCTTATAATTTAGGGGATTTTACGTAGTTTGTCCTTTGTTTTATCTTCTTATCATTCAGATTGTCTTATCCTTTCACTTGTTGTTTGATTTATTTATTTTCATATAAAATAATTGAAGTCAGATTTGTATCAACCACGTAATATAAAAACATGTGTCATGCATGTTATAAACACGACAAAGTTTTATTAAAGCATATCTGTTTGCTTTCAAATTATATCATCTCTATTTCCTACTTCGTTTCCTTTTTGCTAGTTCCCTTTTGTCTTTCAAAGAAAAGAAGAAAATGGTTATTGTTAAGGGATTACGGGAGTTATCATAGTTAAGGGTTTTCAATGACAAAACATGTGTCACGCATGTTATAAACACGACAAAGTTTTATTAAAGCATATCTATTTGCTTTCAAATTATATCATCTCTATTTCCTACTTCGTTTCCTTTCTGCTAGTTCCCTTTTGTCTTTCAAAGAAAAGAAGAAAATGGTTATTGTTAAGGGATTATGGGAGTTATCATAGTTAAGGGTTTTCAATGACAATACATTAGTATTTTAGCTGTTATGTTGTTATTAGCCTTTATTAGGATATAATGAATTTTCCGTTTTATTGTAACCATAAAAAAGATATCTTATAATTTGTGTATAAATATAAATTGTAATATCTCAAATATTATTATTGAATATACAGTTTCTACATGGTATCTAGAGCCTAAAGGTTTTTTAAATTTCCTCTTCAATCTTTTCTCCTATCTCTATTCCCAATATCTCTCATCTTGTCTCTGTCAAAGTTTTTGACACCAACTATCTTGTATGGGAAAGCCAAGTCAAACCTTTCTTGTTAGGCCAAAATCTTTGGCGTTTTGTTGATGGGTCTTATCCATGTCATGTCCTCCTTCTACTTTGTCCTCTTCCTCTGGTGAAGACAAATCTACTACTTCTCCTCCACATACACCCAATCTTGAGTACACAACTTGGTTCCAAACTGACCAAAGCCTTATTAGTATTCTTCGTGCCACACTGTCTGAAGCTGTTCTTCCTCAAGTCATTGGGTTCTCCACCTCGAAAGATATATGGGATTGTTGATAAGTGTATTATTTCCTATATTTTTATACCTCTTTTATTTGATTTTTGTAGAGAAAGTTAATTAAAAATAGCATTATTACCTTACTTTCCTTATTTTTAGCTATTTTGCGCTCTTGGAAGGATTTTGACTAAAAACCGGCTTTTTGAATGAATTTTAGCACAAGGCCAATTGGAGAAGAAAGCTAAGACATTCAAGATCATTGTATCAAAGTTTCATAATTTTCTACCAAGCCAAACGCTCCAGACTTGCAAGTCAAGACAGCCTAAGTTGAAATTCCGTCAGAACTGCACTGGTGTGGAAGATTGAAGATTTGAAGATCTTTCCGATTTTTCCTAGTGGCGTATAATATATGCCTGCAAAGCTTAGACATAAAGCTACGTTTCTCATATTTTTCCAGAATTTTCTAGGAAGTGTAACAACCCCAAAATGTGCGTGCAAGTTGGCTGACGTGTTTCCAAGTCAAAGAAGGATTCTTTCCTAATTTGTTTCCTTAATTGTTTGGGATTTTGTTTTGCTTTAGGAGAGTTTGTCCAGACCTTTTAAGAGTAGGGTTTAGTTGTTTTACACTATATAAGGTCACCCTAGGGATCATCTCTTCATACGATCATCTTCCCATATACAACTTTCATACACCAACAAATATATCAAAGAGAAAGCCAAGAGTTGTTGTCCCAGTGCTTTTGGAGCTTACGAAGGTGTTGCTGTGGAGAATCCAGAGATCAAATCCATCTGCCAAATCGGTTTTATGACAACAATTCTCTTATTTATATTTTCTTTTGTCATGAACTAACTTTCCTTGCTAGGGCTACGATGTAGCCTAACCATGAATACTTAATTTTTATAGGTATATTAATTTCTGATTATTATCCCATGTTGAGTATTTGTTACTGTTCTTATGCTATCTGGCCAATATTTAATTGAATGAGTGCTTCTCGTAACAAGTACCATGTCTTGAATGAGTGCCCGAGAGGGACTAACATGATTCATGAAGTTTTCTTGCAGGTTCTCATAGAACTTAATGGGTTCTTGATTTCCTAAATCCGTTGCTCGAGAGAGAATGGGTTGTTAATTAAGAATACTTTTGGTTGAGCCCGAGAGGCGATATCAAATGAATTAAGAGAAACCAACTATCAACATGGGTAGTAATTAGGGTTAATTGGGTATAAGAATTAAGTGGAATTGGTTAGGGTGAAATCGGATGCTCTAGTGTCTCATCATCTTGATTTTCTTTCATTAATTAAATTGCTATTTTTCATAATTGTTTTAGGTTACTTAAATCAATCAATCTTCTTAATCATTTGTTAAGATAAACTTTTGAATTAATCATAATTGGTAGTTAATAGGAAATTACAGTCTTCGTGGGAACGATACTCTACTTATTTCTATATTACTTGTGTGAATTGTGCGCTTGCAATAATTTCACAACAATTGTCTCCAGCAAAATTTCTCGCAGCAATCCCTAGCCAATGCTGCCCAATTGAAATTCGTCTCCTCTCTCACCAAAGGCTCTAAAACTATTTCTACCTACCTTTCTTAGGCCAAAAGTTTGGCTGATGAACTCACTCCGTCCAAGAACCTCTGTCCAATTCTGACTTGGTTACTTATATACTTCGTTGTTTGGGACCTGATTACCAGATGCTTGTAACAACTCTTCTGAATTTTCCACCACTTCCACCCTTTTCTGACCTCCGCACTAAATTGCTTGCTTTTGAGGGGCAACAATCCTTTGCACCCCAACTCACTCTTACAAACTCACATTCTGCCATGATCACAACATGTCCACCGCGTGGCCAGCGCCCATTTCATGCTCGTGATCCCTCTGGCCCAAGGCCACCCAACCATGCCTGTAATGGGCCTCCACAGAACTTCTCCTGTCAACGCGACCTGCCTTCAATGCTCAAGGTCTTTTGGGTCCTCCTCTACCTCGTCCTTCGGTCCAATGTTGGCATTTTGGACATGTTCAAGCCAAGTGTCCTCAATCTCGTCCCTTTGCTGGCATGCATGTTGCTTCCTCTTCCGATCCTAACTGGTATTGGGACTCCGGTGCTACAAATCACATGACATATGATACTAAGTTGTTTCCCCCGATGCCTCCTCTGCACCCAAGTGATAATGTTGTTATTGGTAATGGTGACACCCTTCCCATCACTCAGTCTGGTAATGTTTTGTTTTCTTCTGGCACTTATGGTTTTCGTCTCTCTAATGTTCTTCGTGTTCCTTCTCTTCATAGAAATCTTTTATCAGTCGCTCAGTTTACACATGATCTACATGTCAGTATTACTTTCTTTCCTTGGGGTTATCACATTCGTGACTTACAAACTGGTGTTCTTCTTTTTCATGGCCTATGTAAAGATGGGCTTTATCCCATTTTTCCTACACTCATGACTGGGCCCAAGATAGCTTTTTCTTCCATTGTCGTGTCTTCATCTCTTTGGCATCGTTGTCTTGGTCATCCTTCCAACAGAGTGCTTGATTTACTTGTTTCTAAGTCATTGTTAGGTTCTACTTCTCGTTTATTGCATTCAACTTGTAGCCATTGTGCCTTAACTAAATCAATAAAACTTTCTTTTTTGCCTCATGAACACCGTTCCCTTGCACCATTTGATCTAATTCATTCGGATGTGTGGATGTCTCATGTTCTTTCCGTCTCTGGTTATCGCTATTATGTCTTGTTTACTGATGATTCCACTTGATATTCGTGGATCTTTCCCATGCATTTGAAGTCAGAAGTCTTTGGTCATTTTTCTGCTTTTGTCATGTATGTTCAAAATCAATTCTCTTTGACTATTAAACAATTCCAGAGTGATTGGGGTAAGGAATATGACAACCTGCAGTTTAAGCATTTTTGTGCTACTAATGGAATAGTCCATCGTTTTTCTTGTTCTCATACACCCCAACAGAATGGCTTGGCTGAGCACAAGCATCGTCATATTGCTGATACGGGGCGTACTCTTTTACATACTGCTCACATGCCCCACACCTTATGGGTTGAATCTTTTTGCACGGTAGTCTATTTAATTAATAGACTTCCTATGCCTGTTCTTAATGGGATCTCACCATACCAATCCTTATTTGGTCATTCCCAGATTATAAAATGCTTCAAATTTTTGGTTGCTTGTCTTATCCATATCTTGGCGATTATGTCACTCACAAATTACAACCTCGTTCTCTTCAGTGTGTTTTTGTTGGTTATAGTGATAAACATCGTGGGTATTAGTGCTTACATCCACCTCCTGGAAGACTCTACATTTCACGGCATGTTCTTTTCCATGAAGATCACTTTTATTATGCTGCTGCCAATCTATCAATTTCCTCTCCACTGCTTGCCGTTGTTCACGTAGGCTTTTTGTCTAATCACTTTTCTCAGTCACCTGCCCCGCAACCTGTCACTCGGCCCATGCAATTGCAGCAAGACCCACCGACTCAATCAGCCACATGCACTCCATCATCTAGTTGTTCCCCTCCTGCCATGCCACCTACATCAAGCTATCCTCCTATTGAGCCTTTTACAACAGACCTAACAACACTTGTAGCTGTCCCGTGTGTCCCCCCTGTCCCTGATTCCACACTGCCATCCAATCCTGCAGATTACTCTACAACCCATGGTCCCTCATCGATTGCTCCACCACTTCGAAGTCTCGTTGTCACTCGTTCGAAGACTGGCATTTTTAAGCCCAATCCTAAATACCAGGCCAACTTCACTATTCGGTATCTCGTTCCTCATGCTTTTGCTGCTTTAGTTGACATGAATGTTGAACCTACTTGCTACACACAAGCATCTCACTCTCCCAAATGGAGACAGGCCATGCTCGACGAATATAATGCACTTATTCAACAAGGTACCTGGTCCTTGGTCCCTCCCCATAATTCCATCAATACGGTTGGTTGCAAATGGGTCTTCAAAATTAAGCAGTGATCTGATGGCACCATTGAACGGTACAAGGCACATCTCGTTGCCAAAGGGTTCCATCGACAGTTTGGCGTTGATTATTTTGATACTTTCAGCCCTGTTGTCAAGCCTACAATGATCCGCACTGTTCTCTGCCCGGCTGTTTCTTTTCGATGGTCCATTCGTCGAGCTGGATGTCAAAAATGCTTTCTTGCATGGCTCTCTCTCTCTCTCTGAAGAAGTTTACATGCGACAACCCCTGGGTTTTGTTGATCCTAATCGTCCTCACCATGTGTGAAAACTTCATAAGGCCATCTACGGTCTCAAGCAAGCTCCACGGGCATGGTTTCAATGTTTAAGTTCTTTCCTTGTACGGTTTGGTTTCTATCAAAGTTGGGCTGACACCTCCATGTTTGTTTATCAGGATAATTCTCGTGTTTTGATTTTATTATTGTATGTGGATGATATTATTCTCACTAGCAGTGATCCTTCTCATATTCACACCTTTATTCGCACACTGGGAGTGGAATTTGACATCAAAGATTTGGGGCTTTTGCAATATTTTCTTGGCGTGGAGGTTAATTATCACATGGATTCTCTCCATCTTACTCAGAACAAGTATACAGTTGATCTCCTCAAATGCATCAATCTCTTGGATTGTAAGCTTGTTTCCACACCCATGGCTTCGAAAGGTACACTTTCTCGTACTAATGGTACCAAACTTGCCGATCCTACTCTTTATCGACACATTGTTGGTACCTTGCAATACCTTACCATGACTCGTCCCGATATCTCATTTGCGGTTCAACATGTTCCTAGTTTATGGGATCACCCAGTGATGTTCATTTTGAATATGTTAAGCGCATATTACGTTATCTCAAAGGCACTCTTGGTTTTGGTCTTCCTATTCATCGGTCTCCTAATTATTCCTTCTTAATTGGCTATTCTGATGCCGATTGGGCAGGATGTCCTTGATACACAGCGGTCCACATCCGGCTACTGCATATTTTTGGGACCTAATCTCATCTCTTGGAGTGCCAAGAAACAACCAACAATTTCTCGTTCTAGTGCAGAAGCCGAATATCGAGCCCTTGCCTATGCATGCGTTGATACCATATGGATTCAAAATCTTTTAACTAAACTTCGTTGTCCGCTCACTCGTCTCGTGTTACTCAATTGTGACAACTTGTCCGCCACATACTTAGCTGCTAATCCCGTGTTTCATGCTCACACAAAACATATTGGGATTGATTATCATTTTGTCCGTGAATGAGTTGCTTCTGGCAGTCAAAAGGTTCAATTTATTCCGCCCACGTTTCAGCCTCCCGATGTTTTCACCAAAGGATTATCAGTTGACCGATTGTCACGTCTTATTTCCAAACTTGTCACCTCTCCAGGGTCAAGTTTGCGGGGGAGTGTTAAGGGTCTTCAATGACAATACATTAGTGTTTTATTTGTTATGTTGTTATTAGCCTTTATTAGGATATAATGGGTTTTCTGTTTCATTGTAACCACCAGGAAGATATCTTATAGTTTGTGTATAAATATAGGTTGTAATATCTCAAATATTATTATTGAATATACAGTTTCTACAGTTATGATGAAAAATCTTGAAATTCTTTTCATATTTGTTGTTACGTAGAACCTTTATGCTGCTCTTCACCCAACAAAAAGGGTGATGACTGTCCATAAGTTTATTAGACCTTTTTACCCAAAAAAATAAGTTTATTGAACAGTTTTATGTCAACTTCTATCCTCTTCCTCACAAAAAAAATTCAACAAAACTTTTAGAAATTAATTTTGATTGGAAGATTTGTCATCATTTTGAGATTACAAATAATTAGAACTAGTGGAAAGTAGGACTGGTATTTTCATCCCGACAAACCAGAAAATAATCAACTGACCTGACCCAATTTTTTTTACTTGAAAAACCAATGTATTTAATCCTTTCCATTTAAGAGTTTAGTGGTATTCAATTGTGACTTTTAAAAAGTAGTTAAAAGTATTTAAAAGTTTGGTCGTATCGAGTTGTGACCTTTAAAAAGTATTTAAATATTTGGTGGCATCCAAAAAGTTAATGACTTTTAAAATGCCTATTAAACGAATGACTATTGCATATTTTTAAGACTAATTGTTAATAGCAAAAGTCTTGACAATTTACTAATGACTTCATCAAATCCATTAAGGTATTTAAGAATTTGTCAACTCTATAAAAATTACTCACTTAAAAAATATCTTTATAAGTATGCATTGGATACAAACCCCTAAGTCACTAAAAATTATATAAAAATCATTTGACATAGTCTTTTAAACTTTATGATAGAAATCAACCAAACTCCATTAAAGTCTCCACCAAAGTCTACGCGGAGTTGATAGAAATCCATCAAAATTCACAAATTCAACGAGAGTCCATCACTCCCTTAAAAACCATTAAAATATTAATTGAATACAGTGAAGAAAAAATTGTATATGCCTTTTAGAGTGTGGATAAAAGTTGTTAGCATGACCAATCTCTAATTGAAAAGTGATGAATCACAACAATTAGAGTGTTTCCGCATCACTTTTCAATTAGAGTGTACTAGCCTCTCCGCACGCGCTTCCACGCCTCGAGATGTTTTTTTTATTTTTTATAATTTAAATTTATTTTAGAATTAAAAAAGATAATGGGTAATTGTGTTCCATAAAAATATGATCCATTATCTAATTTTTCCTTTTAATTTCAATTTTTTTTAATATTAAAAAGTATGAATTTACCATACTATCCTCATTTAATTAATAATTTCAATTCTTAACGTTTGCATTAACCAATGACATTTTATGGTATTTTGAATATTTTACTATTCACTATCTTGTGCTTTATATATATAGATGACTCTAGATTAATGTGCTAGTGCGTGACAGTGGTGCTTGTGAGATGTGGAGGTGGTTGGGTTTTCGAGGGGGGTTGAGTTTGTTAGGTTTCTTCTTCTACTTTATTTAGGCGATGTATTCAATCCATATTTATAAAGATTTTTTTTAAGTGAACAACTTTCATAGAGTTGACAAATTCTTAAATACTTTCATAGAATTGATAAAATTCACTAGTAAATTGGCAAATTTTTTACTATTAACAGTTAGCATGAAAAGTATGGAAAAGTCATTCATTTAATAAGCTTTTTAAAAGTCATTAACTTTTTGGATACCACCAAACTTTTTAAAACTTTTTAAAAGTCACAATTGGATACCATCAAACTTTCAAGGCTTATTTATGTATATGCCCCATATGCTTTCAAACTGTTCTCAGATTACCATCTGGGCTTTGAAACGTCTCAAAATACTCCCCCAAGCTTTTAAAAACGGTCTGACGTTACCCATTCCGTCAGGATTATAGACGTTCCGTTATATGCTTTGGGCCTCACTTCGTTTTAATCCTTAACATTGGAGAATAAGGGTTTTTTCAGCTTCAAAAAAGGGAAAATGGGGTATTTGGGCGAGAATGGGAAATTTCAGCTTTAATGTTGAATCTTTAAACTGGTTTTTGCAGAAATTGGTTAAATACAAATAAACACAATGGTCTGTTAATTACATTTATTTTTAAGCAATCACAGACTATAATGGTGTATTTGTAGTTTGATGTGAGGAGATGTTTGATTAAAACTGCAGATCGGGTTCTACTTCCTTCTCATGCAGGTTATTTCTCTGCTTCAAAGTTCCATGATTTTCTGCTTCCATTGAAAACTTGTGTTTCCAGATTGAAGAACACAGAAGTGCTCTAAACCTAGTTGATGAATTTGAAGCTAAATCAAGTAATTATAATTTGGGTGGAAAGTGACCATTATGGACCCCAAATTGCCTACATTTTTACCCTTTTTGAATCAATTTTACAAGTAATTGGGTACTGATTGAGAGATGTATTAAGCTAATGCAGCCCTGATTTACCAAGTTTTGATTGATAGATGATGGGCCTATAATTTGATCTTAACAGCATAAGATTTTTCAACGACTTTGTAACCTGGAAAACCAGAGACTATTAATGCTAATAAGAGTTAAAAACAGAGGAAGCAACAACTTAACTCTTTGTTTAAGTCTGATGATTTGCTTGAACTAATATGTTTTGATTTGTGGGAGCCTACCTGAATTATCTCTTAGGACTCTTAAGTGGATCATAAACTTATAGTTGGGGTCAAGGGGAAGATACTCAAAAGTCAAAAGTGATGCTTAAATACATCCCCATTCTTTCTCATTCCACCGTAGCAATGCTACCTGACAATGGGAACTTTGTCATAACAGATGCTTTTAATTCATCTGTTGTTATATGGCAGAGTTTCGATCACCCAACTGATACTTGGCTTCCAGGAGGGAAGCTTGGACATAATAGGCTTACGAAGGAAAAACTAAGTCTTACTCCATGGAGAAACCCACAAAATCCAGCACCTGGCCTCTTTCCTATCTGGGAAGTATCTTGTATGAGATGGAAATTTTTATTTTCCCCTTCATTTCTCCATTCCTTTCCCCATCCAATCTAGATCTTATGAAAGGGAGTGGTGACATGAGCTTGTATCTTGATGTGCTTTCATCTATTTCAAATGGGATATATAAATATATCATTGTTCTTTGTAGTTTGTATCTTCAAGGCGAAGGATTAGGAACTGGGTATAGATTACAAGCTGCAGCAGCAGCAACCCAGCCCAAACAATGATTTCTTCTCCAGATTCTCCCAAAATTCGAACCCCACTTCAGATTTTGATAAGCCCTAGCCTTATTCTCCAAATTTACCATTCTCACCCAAATACCCCATTTTCGCTTTTCTGAAGCTGAAAAAACCCTTATTCTCCAATGTTAAGGATTAAAACGAAGTGGGGCCCAAAACACGTAATAGAATGTCTATAATCCTGACGGATGGGTAACGTGAGACCGTTTTTAAAAGTGTGGATGGTATTTTGAGACGTTTCAAAGCCCATGTGTTAATCTCTGAGACAAGTTTGAAAGCACATGGGGTATGTACATAAATAAGCTTGAAATACTTTTAACTACTTTTTAAAAGTCACAATTGAATACCACTAGACTTTTATAAACTCTTTAAAAATCGAAATTGAATACCTCCAGACTTTTAAACTTTGTAAAAGTCATTAAAAGTTTGAATTGGATACACCCCCATAATATTCATAATTGAATAGTATTTTATTTTATTTTAGGACATTTCCTATTGAAATGGGCGATAGCATACTAAACTCACATACACTACACGGATGCTAGGGACTTGGAACTCAGGACCTTTCCCTAGAGAATAAATACTTCAAACCACTACACTAGTGAGTCCTTTGCAATTGAATAGTATTTTTGAGTGTTACTAAACAAACCTTAAAATTAACTGAGTACACCCTACTACCAAACTATTTATTGAATTACTAATTTACCTTTATATAAAATGACCATAAAGGATATATTGAATTATGAAAAAAAATATATAATTTCAATAAATGCACTCTACTCAAATATTCAACCCTAATGAAATATAGAGAAGTTTTTGTGGGTTAAGCAGCAAGTTCGGCAACGATGGGGTACATTTTGTTAAAATGTTTTGTTAATTAGCTTCAGTACTTAATTATTTTAAGTATCCAACGTTGATGTTTTATTGACCGACTAGCTGTAAACGGTCTTCTGCCATCACCCAAGTTGAGGAGAACCAGGCAATTCTTGGAGCTGAAAATCCCATCGTTGTTAAGTCTATGATACATTCAAATGTTTCTTCTTGGTTTTGTCTGGCAGTAAAGCTAGAAAATCTACAGTGGAGAAAATGGGAGATGGGATATTCACTTAGACATTATAGATTAGCCATGGACTTCTCAAGATGGTGTACTCAGTTGAATAAAGAAACGGAATGGATGTGATATTTGGTTGAATACCCCATCGTTGTTAAGTCCATGATACGTTCAAATGTTTCCTCTTGGTTTTGTCGTATATATTTTGTTAAAATAGTTTTACAATAATCAAGCTTTGAATTGAAGGAGCTAGCAAATCTACTTCCACAACAGTTTATTATGAAATTAAAGATTTTGATGCAAACTCAAAATCTGAAAGAAGGGCATGAATTCATGTAAAAAGAGAAACCTGGTTTAGGATTGGTATTAAGGTGTTGTGTGATAGAGTGTATTCGGGTGTACCGGAGGTATTTTTGATATTTAAATAGGGTGTACTCAGTTAATTTTACACTTTGATTAAAATATTAGTGTGTACTTAAATTATATGGAATACTCGGTTAATTTTAGG
Source organism: Prunus fruticosa (assembly GCA_018703695.1). Classification (NCBI taxonomy): domain Eukaryota; kingdom Viridiplantae; phylum Streptophyta; class Magnoliopsida; order Rosales; family Rosaceae; genus Prunus; species Prunus fruticosa. Next base: position 15,952,844 of record CM031922.1, read on the forward strand.
GTTCATTTAGTAGCACTCTAGTTTTTTCTTAAGTCTCTTAAGTTTAAAATTATTTCATAAGGGGAGAGGAGGGATCATTTGGTTTTATGGTGTAAATGAAAATTGTAGAGCTAACTAGGACATTTTATAAGTGTATATTGAACACCTCAATGATTATAGTCATTTTAGATATTGAACACTTGAGTAGGTTTCACAAGCCCATTAAGATAGATCCACACAAATGTGCTCTGTTCTGTGAGCATTCAAACATCGGAAATGCACTTGCTCAAATCATTATCACCATGTGTGGCTACGTTTTTGTTGTAGTGTGTTTTTGGGTGATGGCAGTTTCTCCACTCGACTTTGGCCATGGTGGTATTGTCCATGTCTTCACGGCGACGTCTTTGTGCATATTGTGCTTGGGTTTGACAATATTCGAGAAAACTCATATTGTTGCATGAGGCATCAGAAACTATAGGATATATATATGCTACCTCATTAATAAAGTGAACGAATTTTCTATAGATATTGTGTTTATTCACAACCTAAGTCTTAAACATTCCTTTCCATCATCTCTGGTATGATCAATTACGGAATCGTGCAGCGACGGCTGCTAAATGGAATTCCTTAGCTGTGGGTTGCCCTCGTGGGTTTGTTTTGTAATCACATTTTCCTTATTATAAAAAAAAATTAACAACTTTAGTAGTTCGTACAATTGTGTTTATTGTATAGTTTATTTCTGTTATTAATTTTTTTTTTCAACATCTTCAGTAAATAAATGGCGCCATAACTTTTCTAATTTCGTATACCAGCAATCAATCACTCCAACTTCATGACATTGTCGTTATTTGGCATTCAAACTTCATGAGGGACCTTTTTCAAGGGCAATTTCATCATTTTTAACAAATCCAGTACCTGAAACATCTTACTTCGTTAACATGCACTATATTGCAAACAAATGTAGTGACGAGAATGCCTAATTGAGATAAATAACGAGAATGCCCTTGAAAAAGAGTACGTTGTCCTGTTACGTGCCATAATTTAACGAAAAAGTAGCCAAAAGTGCCAAATTGTAACAATGCGTGAAGTTTGATTGATTAGTTGTAACTTGTAAATAATATGAGTTTAGGTTGTAATTTCACAAAACCATAAAAGTTAAGTGTCATTTATGCAAATTTATCAAAATCTAAAAATTGATGTGACCACCCTCCTTTCAATTAGGGATGGCAAAAATCCCTATCAGGTCGGGTCCTCGTCGGCTACTTGTCCCTAAAGGGGGGAAGATTTCAGGGAAAATCGAGGGTGGGTACGGGGATCCCCAAATTTTAAAAATCCTCAATTGAAGATGAGCCGTGGATGATATTATTATCCTCATCTCCAAACCCGGCCCGATTAATTATATGTATATATATTTTAAAATAATAAATATCAAATATAGAATATATATTTCAATAAACCATATGGGAAACAATTCATGATTTTCTTGGTTGACCAAGAAACATATGGATTTTTTTTTTTAATGTGCTCTCCCTAATTTGTTATTAGAACTTCCTCCCATATTGTTTGATGAAGCTACAGTGCTACCAGGGTTTTTTTTTGTTTTGTTTATTTATTCATTTATTTTTGTAGGTTTTTAGTGTGTTTTTAATTTTTATTGGTTAATTTTAGCGGTAGAATAAGAATTTTGGGACAAAATATTTAGTTTTGATTGTGGATAATATGATTTCTAGTTAGGGGTGGCATTTTATACCGAAAAAACCGAAAAACCGCAAAAATCGACCGATACTTTACCGCAATGAAACCGCAATCGCGGTAAACCGAACCGCATTTGCGGTATTTAAAACCGAACAGCATTTGCGGTTGCGGTATTTAATTTTCAAAACTTGCGGTTACCGCAAACCCCGAATATATTTTAAATAATATTGTCTATAATATATTATATTGAATATAATATACTTATATTGTATGTAAAATATATTTCATACAACATATTTCATACAATATTTATTTTCTATTCACACCCATTAATCGTAGCCGTTGATGCAATCAGACCTAAGTCTCACTTCTCTCCTTATGCGATCTCACTCTCTCATCTCAACTCTCTGATTCTCATTCGTCTCTCTCTCTCTCTCAACTCTCATTGGTGCTCAAACAATACAACGGGTTTCTTCAAATCCACTCACCACCACCAACACTTGAGTTTGTAATATTGGTGCATTGCATTTTCCTTTTAGTTTGTAACTTTAATTAACTTTAAATTGGATTTTCTTTTGGGTTGTAACTTTAATTCATTTTGCATTGTATTTTCCTTTGCGTTTGTAACTTTAAAGAATTTGGAATTTGAATGCTTGAGAAGTTTAACTTTAATTGGAATGCTTGGAATTGAACTTTAATTTTCTTTAGGTTGTGATGCTTGAGAAGTTGGATTTTTATGACACAAAAAGAACTTGCGGTTTTAAACCGCTAATTCACTGTAACCGACCGCATTTTGCGGTTTCCGGGTCGGTTTGTGGTTTCAAAAATCACCATACCGCAAATAGTCGGTCGGTTTGCGGTTTGAGCAAAAAATCGCGGTTCCCGAACCGCAACCACCCCTATTTCTAGTAGTTTGTCAAATTGTTGAGATGATTTTGAGTAGTTATTGAATTTTATGGTTTAATTGAATTGATTTTTTTGGTCAAAATTGAGTGTAGTATAATTTTAATAAATAAAAACTAGGAATTCGGGGCGGGTTTGGGAGACAACCTCTTGATACGGATAAGGACGGAAATTTCCCGAAATTTTTTACCGTTTGGGGTGGGTATGGGTGCGGGGATGGGGAGCGGTGACGGGGATGATATTGCCATACCTCTCGAATCGGCCTGTTGCCATCCCTACTTCTGATCCTGAGAAAGTACCACCAACTCTTTGTACGATCCGCTGTTACTTTATCAAACACTATACCTTAACGCCCCGTGGACTCACCGGTGACAACAAACTTCGTCATCTTCCCCGCCTTCACTTTCAACTTTCAACTTCCTTTCCTCTTCCAATAACATTAGCAAAACAATAAAACATAAATTAAAAAAATTAAAAAATATATATAAAAAAGATAAATATAAAATAAGCAGTAAATCAGAATTCAAACAGCTCCATGAGACTTCGATCGCGATCGAAGTAGAGAGCTTCCAGAGCCTCAAACCCTGAGCCCCGAAGACCCGAAGCAGCGATGGCGATTCTCTATGCGGTGGTGGCTCGAGGAACAATCGTGTTGGCCGAGTTCAGCGCGGTCACAGGGAACACAGGGGCAGTGGCTCGGCGCATCTTGGAAAAGCTTCCATCGGAGGCCGATTCTAGGGTTTGCTTCTCTCAGGATCGGTACATCTTCCACATACTCAAATCCGATGGCCTCACTTTTCTCTGCATGGCCAACGACACCTTCGGCAGTGCGTAACGTATTTTCTTCAATTGTGTTCTTCAATTTCGCTTTGGGAATTCAATTTTGGTGCTTTCTTTTTCTGGATTTTGTGGGTTTTGAGTATATTGGTGTATTTGTTTTGCTGCAGGGAGAATACCCTTTTCATACTTGGAGGATATTCATATGAGATTTATGAAAAATTATGGCAGAGTGGCCCCATATGCTCCTGCTTATGCAATGAACGACGAGTTTTCGAGGGTTTTGCATCAGCAGATGGAGTTTTTCTCCAGCAATCCTAGCGCTGATACTCTCAACCGTGTGAGAGGCGAAGTTGGTGAGGCAAGTCTTATGTGCTTCTCTGGAATTTTGATTGTCATTTGGTCTTTCTAACTTGGTTGTTTTACTATTTTCCAATTATTTTTGTCTGGGAATAAGGAAGCTTCACTTGCTACATGTCATTTTTGCCTGTTGCTTAAACAAGTATTTGAGGAAAACACATCTGTCATTTAGAAAGCAAGTCAATTGGTGTTGTCCATTCAAAGATTTCTTAGACACTTGTTTATTGAACTTTCACAGCTAGTTTGCAGTCTCAATGCACGATATTTTATATAAAAGTAGTTATATGCTTTGTAGCATTCAAGTGATATGGTATTTCGTAGGCTTTATAAAATTTTTGTTTTTCCTTTTCAATAAATTTATGATTTTGCTGCCCCTTCGTTTTTTCTTCTATTGTTTAGGTTTGTGTTTCATCCTTTGGTGCATTTCTTGTTCTGTGTTTGGTTTGTTCTAACAGTCACTTAAATTTTGGTATGTCTAGATACGAACTGTAATGGTGGACAACATAGAAAAGATATTGGAGAGGGGTGACCGAATTGAGCTTCTTGTTGACAAAACTGCAACTATGCAAGATAGTGCATTTCACTTCAGGAAGCAGTCCAAACGGCTTCGTCGAGCTCTGTGGATGAAAAATGCCAAGCTCTTGTAAGTTATTTTGATTTACACAAATGACGTAGACTTATATCTTTAGGAATATGTTCAAGTTTTGAAAATAATAGGAAATGATTAGTATTAATGGTACCTTGAATCAGCTCCCCATTTCAAGGCCGGGAAAAGGTAAACAAACATAGTTAAAGAGAAATACCTGGTGATGGGAAAGTTTCATCTGTGGAGTGAGAATTTATTAAACAAAAGTGATAATTTCCCCATGAGAAAATTTATTAATGATCAAACCCAAATTTGAAAACAAAAAAGGTAAGAAACTGAATACATCGAAGGCAACAGCAATGACCCAAAACTTAAAATCCTATCCACCCAAAAGAAAAGAAAAGAAAAGAAAAAGGGCAGTTTGAATTCAACAATAAGTTAAGAAAATTCACATAAAATTTATCTTTGATGAAGTCTTTTCCTCAGACCAAGTAAAGGTTAGAAGAATATTTCATTGAGAAATAAAGTACAGAAATGAAAATTTGTAAAGGGGGGAATACAGGAAAGCCAATTGCATGGGAGTTAGGCCCCTAATACTAATATACATTTGCAATCACAAGCCTGAAATCAATAACCATGACAGCAAAAAACTCCGACCTTTGTTTTTCTGGAAAGGAAAAGAAAACTCCTACCTTTGTTGGGGCCATAACTTTAATTTTGTTGATTGGAAATTTTTTGAAAAAGTGTTAGGCTTTGAAACTGAGGTGTTAGGGGATGGATTTAAAGATGGGATGCAGATTTGAAGGGAGTGGACTGTGGACCCAAGTGATGTTGAAGGTAGAAACAATTTCAGTGGTGGAGAATCAACAGCAAACTGATTGGGGAAAGTTATGGGCGAGGTGGAGGTGAGAGAAGAGGGGTGTTTCAAGTTTGTAGGAATTGTCGAGCAACCTTTGGTTTTGTTTTAAGGAACTTTCTTATCCCACTCAGGGAAGGAATGGCTCTCCCCCAACTTTGAGGGGATTTGGAATGAAATTCATTTTCTTATACTTTGTCTAAACAACTCCTCACAATTTCCATGGAATCTCAAATCCATTCCATCCCTGATTTCAGTGACCAAACATAGTTTGCAATTCAAGTGAATTCAAACCATCTTGCTGAATTTTATTTTTCCGGTCTTATCTTTCTTAAGATAACTAACCTTTTCTTTTCCTAATGGTGACTAGGGATTTTCTTAGCTTATCGAAAAAGACACATTCTTAGGTTACACGTCCTCCTTGTCACCCCATGCATATGAATTTTAATTTTACAAGTGACAATGTGATGCTCTTGAGTTTATTACGAAGCTATAGTCCATTATGCCCAGTGCCATCTGTAAATAACATTTTGGTTTTGTTTAACCCCAAAATCATCAAGTTGTGGCCACTGCAATTAGTTGAATGCATCAGCTTTTTTTGTTTTTTGTTTTTTTCAATTTGAACATGATTATTCTGTTCTAATTAAGTGGTAAGGAGTAAGATATCGACTTCACAACAAGATCAAATATGTTGATTACATATCCAACTCCGAAATCACTAGGCACATAAAAAACTAAATGATTTTACTTACTCCGCTATGGCCCTTGTGCTTGCCAAATGTTGTAAAGATAAAAGCTACATGATATATATCATATTTCCATGACTTGTTTGATTAGTATTCCCATTTCCAGTTCAGTGCATTGAAGGTTGTCTAATTGTGACAGGGCCCTGTTGACATGCTTGATTGTTGTGCTTCTGTACATTATAATTGCTGTTTGTTGTGGAGGCGTCACGCTACCTTCCTGCAGATCTTGACTCCTTCGCTTCTTGTTATAGTTTCTACTGCGGTAAGGAACAATTACTTTTGAGAAAATCGAAGTAAATCTATATGAAAGGGGGTTCCAGTGGTTGAGGGTTCAAATCTTTTTGGTGTATATTGAAGTAAAATGTCGAACACTTTGCAATGTTCTAGGAGGAATCCTGCAGATTCTTTGTTTTGCTGCATTTGGAGTGAATTGCTGAGATTTCTTTTGGCAAGCCTGTCAAGTTGTTCTTAGAGTGTCATATCATCTTTGTATTCTTTACGCCTGGGGATTTTGAAATTATCATTGATTATAAATCTTAACTCCTGCTAGTTGTATTCAACGGTTCAAGTTTCTGAGGTGTACATGGAAGAAAAATACGTATACTTGGTTCCAGTAATAATCCTGTAAATTCTTATTGTGGTTGTGCCTCGCATCCATCCAATATTCTCTTTTACTACTTTTGAAAAGCTTCGCACATTTTTATGTTCTACTCTATTAGAAAACTCAATCTATGGACAATCGATTTGTTACTCATTTTAATTCCCTGTAATGATTTTGCATATTGTATACTTTGGTTTGTCCTTTCTGTGCGTTTGTTATAGACTTCTTATTGAATACAGCAATGTTCTTACTGATGGAAGGGCCGACAGCCTTCCGTTGCCTTTGAGTTCCTAAACTGAATAGTATTTATGTGTGGCTGATGATTTGTCCAAATTTTCCTATACATCTTGAATAAATTTTTAATTTTAGTTTTGGTTAGTAATCTCTAGTTTCGCTCAATCTACATGTTCATGGCATACATGGGTTAGGACGCAGTGTGTTCGCTTCCTTCCATTCAAGTTCGATTCCCCTCTATCTAAGTTAAGATTAGTTTGGGGTGTGTGTTCAATTAGGATTCTAGAGTGTTTAAAAGATTTTAAAAATCCGGGTGTATTTAATTTGGATTTATACGAACTTTAAAAGAGTTTCTACAAGTTTGGGTGTATTCAATTCAGATTTGTATGAATTTTTAAAAAGTCCATACAAATGTGGGAGTACGCAGTGTGTTCTCCCTAAGGATTTCATCAGGCGCTAGTTTTTCTCTCTGCATACGTCCTAGCTTCTCTCTGAAGAAAACGAACATCCTTCCTCCATCTGTGAAGGTACGCTCCGTATTTTTTCCGTATTTTTTCTTTGATCAATACCTCGTTGGGTTTTCTTTTTCCATGATTTTTCTTCATCGTATTTTTCTTGTTATTAGGGTATAGTGAGTTACAAGTTTTACTTGTTATTAGGGTTTAGCATGGGGTTTATGCTTTTTTTTTTCTTTCTCAAATATCTATATACAACTTTATATAATAATAGTAAAAATATATGAAAGAAGTGCGCATGTTTCAAATTCCACTTCTTTTTTCTTTTTTTGGTGGTTCTAAAGGAGCCGAAGCTTAGAAACAAAATTACATAAACAACCTTCTGGGTCTAGCAACCCCACTCAAATTTTCTAGTTTTGAGCTTAGAGTTGCCAATTTATGCAAGGCATTTTCCTTCCTTATAATTTATGAGAAATACTAGTCTTTGGACCTAAGCATCTTCTAGCAGCTAGTCACCAAACTGTAGTATGGATGCTCTTCATCCAACTCTGAAGAAAGCATTTGCACAGCAATTTGAGAATCAGATTCAATATCAAGTGGGAATCATTCTTTATGGCACACCAAAACAACTCCATGGTAAAGAGCCCATAATTTAGCTTGTAGAACTTGCCCAAAGCCCGTGTTTGCAGAGAAGCCACCAAGCCAAGCACTAGAGTAATCTTTGACAACTCTCCTACTCCAATGGCGCCATCCTCAGATCTACAACCATTAGTGTTTAATTTGTATCTGCCCTTCGGACGAGTTTGCCACCTCACCAAGATATGTTGCTTATTAGGCTTATAAGCCTTCACCTTATAGGTGCTCCATCAAGTCAACTTGACGTCGTTCATGAATATAAGAAGATTGCATCTCCGTATAACAATCATTCATACAGTTATTGTAACGACCGTCCCTAACCAATGATTCGTGCTCCAGTGATTGTCCATTTGCTCCCATGGGCCTTTCATAAATTCTTGTTAATGCTGTTTTCATGGGAACTTTGGAGCATTATAATCATACTCATCCTCCACAATCATATTATGGAGGATGATGCACGTCATTATAATGCTTTGAAGCACCTCGTCATCAAACATATGAGCAGCCTCCCTAACGATTGCCCACCGAGCTTGAAGGATACCAAAACACTTTTCCACATCTTTCCTATAACCCTCTTGATAGGTAGTAAATAATTTTCCTTCTCCAATCGGGGATGTGGAATTATTTTGATGAATGACGTCTACCTCAAATAGATTCCGTTTGCTAGGTAATACCCACCCTAGTAAACAGGATTATTGATTTCATAGGTGATCTAAGGGGTTTGACCTCTCAACATATCATTGAACACAGGGGATTGACTGAGCATGTTGAGGTCATTTTGAGATCTCGCAACTCCGAAAAATTGAATGAAGCAACGGCTTCCAAAATGATACTTATTTGCCATTTCCTATTCCCATAATCTCCTTGCTAGGCAATTGGGCAATTTTTCCATTGCTAATGTATATAGTCGATCGATGCTTCCAATCATGCCTGGGAAACCTCAAGCTTCGTCTTTTTGTAGAAGCCTTTGGAGTTCCCTAAACGTAGGTTTGCGGAGGTAATCCCTCATGTAGAGAGTTTCGATTGCATCACAGAATCTGACCAAGCTCTCTAGGATAGTGGACTTTCTCATCCTAGCAATCTCATCCACATAGTTTGCAGATGCACCCAACGCCGGCATCTCTGGAAAGAAGCTGTAAGCTTTTGCTCTGGAAGAAGCCCCAAACCCCAGTAGCATAACACTTCTGAACGATGTATGCGTTGTCTTTGCAAACATCATGCATGACTTTATTCAACAAATGAGGCTGCATTTTATATTGCCCTCGAAAATAAACAGGTAGATTACAACGAATTTGGGATAAAGTAATCTTCCAAAAGATTCTTACCCCAGACGTCCACGTTCGGGCCACGACTAACTTGTGAACCATGGTGGCAGCCTTGCCTTGATAGATCGACCATACCCACTGCCATGGCAACTTGTTCATCATCATCTTCCTCCTCCATTTCTTCTTCAGCTCGTCTGCGCCTTCTTTCTTTAATTTCTCGCTCTTGCCTCTTCAAGCATCTCCTCATGTTCAACATTGAGAGTGGACTATGAAATCTAAAATTTGAGAAATGAAAGGATAGAGAGGATATGGTATGAGAGATCTGAGTTGAGCCTTTGGTTTTATAGAGGGATTTAGAAGATAGAGATGACACGTGACATGATTTTAGAGGGTAAAAATCTTATCTGAAATATGAGAGGTGAATTTTATAATAAATATGGACATGTGGCATTCAAAAATTTTATCCGAAAAATTCATTTGAATTATGATATATGAATTTTATAATAAATATTGACATGTGGCAACCGAAAATCTTCTCCAAATTAATTGTTTAGGTAAAAATAAAATAAAAATGAAAGTGAATAGTATTTGCCATTTGCCATGGCAATGGATGGAAATATAACAAGCCGCCTGCAAGGAGCTGCCACTATTCACGTGTATACTAACAGCCCTTGCCTTGACCTTGCCCTTTGCCATGGCAAATGGGTGGAAGTGCTCTACGTAAAAGCCCTTAGACATGTTGGTGAGTTGGAGTTCTGGAGTTCAAATCCTACTCCCTCCAACTTTTGCTGATTTTTGGAAAAAAAAGACAGCAAGCTCTGGGTTTGGGCCAATGTCTTCTTCTGTTTTCAACTATAAAAAAGCCCACCACTCAAACTCTTCTCTCTCTTTTTCTTTTGTAGCAGTTAATGGCAGAAACCGACCACGCAGAAAGACACCGATCGAAGCAGAAACAGTCGGTTCTATAGGAGGTGTGGTGGTGGTTTGTAAATTTGCCATACTACAAACTTGTGGTTGATTGCTGGTTTTGCCTTCTCAAGTTGGTAACCAAACCAATTCCACACCTACATTTCTAATAAGCCAATTTTCTTGTTGATACTTTTAACATCTATTTGTTAATGGTGGAAGAACATATAAGCTTCCTTAGGTAGGGCCAAAAGAATTTGTACCTATATTTAGCCCATCGCAATAAAGACCATTTCATGCTCCACCATATATTTCATCTGTCCTATCCAAAACATATGAGTTTTTATTCAATGACCTCAAAGCAATTACATTGGTCTCATATACGATAGTTTCTCGTCTACATCTTTTTTTCTTCTTATAACTACATTACACTTCCTCAAACTAAATGCAAACTTGAACCAAATTACATGGTCTCCTAAAGTGCAGTACTTGTTCTTCTAGCTGAAGCACCACCTCTACCATTTTCCTCAAGAACATTGGTGTAAATTCGTAGTTTCCTAGAATTTCTATATATTATATGAAAAACCAAAAAGTAGAGTTTAGGCAAAACCAAAAACTGGAATTAATATTGAAGTCTAACATAAGGAGGTAGATAAAGAGGTAGACGAGGTTGAACTCCCAAGGGTCTAGTAAATGCCCTCTTCATGTGCACATTCTCTTCATGACTAAGCTTCTTGTACAATAGTCTATTTGAAGGGAATAACTCAAAATTAACCATTTGTCATTTTTTTATTGGTTCTTTGTGTTAAAAATTTTCTAAAATCAATTAAAAAATAACAAGTGGCTAGTTTTGAGTTTTCCCTCCAAATAGGTTCAATATGAGTCAAAGTAACTGTATAATATGTGATGCTAAAATAGGCTTATTCCTAAAGACATATAATAATAATTTAATATATCATTAAATAAAATAAGAAAATCTATTAAATATTAGTCAAGAAGATAAAACAAAATTTGAGAAAAAGAAAAGGAAACGAAAAGAACCACGTGCTCACCTCACGTGGAAAAAGGAAGATAAGTGAAGATATATATCATTAAATACTTATTCTTCAAACTACTTCTTCCTCGCCAGTCAAACACAGAGAAGAAAAACAGAGCACATATCTTTCCATTTTCAGAGCCAATGAGGAAGAGATCGAGAGGAAGAAGATGGAGGTCATAAAGGCATCGGTTCAGTTCGGTACACTAACAGTTTAGGTAAACGGAAACTGCAACCGTGACTGAGAGGCATCGGTTCGGCAAGAAAACTGGCGGGTCGATACCGAAAAATCACGGTCGGCTTAGAAGTTAGTTATTCATTGTAGCCACAATTTTTGGGTAAGTAAGGAAAATACTTGCCTCCTTCCCGGGAAGTAGGACTCCTACTTTCCCTGGAAGTAGGACTCCTACTTTCCCTGGAAGTAGGTGTTAACATAATAAGAATCTAGAAGTTTCATGAAGCAAGAAGAGGAAGACTGAGAGAGAATTGTAACTGAGATTTTCTATTCTTTCACCCTCCGTTTGGATGAAGGAATTGCCAATTACATAGAATTCTAAAATGATGGAAATTAGATTTCCGTCATTTCAATTTCTAGCAATTGAAGATTTCAGTGTTTGGATTTATGCATGTCGGATTTTGTAAATGACATAAATTAAATATTTCGAAAGAAAAAAAAAATGATAATGACATAGAAGGTATTACTCGAAGTATAAAATAACATATCGTTTGATGAACTAAATAACTCAACTTAAACAAATAGAACATATAAACAAACCAAATCACTCCCCACGTGCAATAAACATCAGCAACATACTCTTTTTTTTCTCAGTTGGGAGTGCCTTCAGCATCTGAAATTGTTTGTCATTTTCTATCAGCCAAGCACATGCTTTGAGTTGTTCATTTTCACTAAGACCTGGTCCTGTTTGTACTTCAGCATATACCTCTCCTGGATCAAGGTTCTTAGTATCAGGTACGGATAAACTCTTCAAATGATAAAGTCATTCTAGCAATCGAATCAGCAATAACATCTTTGACATCACCTCTTTTCTTTGTAGGAAGAATATCAGAAGAATTTGATGCACGATTTCTTCTCTTTTGACCATTTGTTGAGGTTGGTGAAATATCATCAATAACATGAATATCTTCTAAATCTTGTGTATCACCATCCAAATCAACATGATCAACTTCATCAGTATGAGTCATAACCTCAGTTGCATCTGCACCTGTTTTCAGCTGCCCTCTCCAGTGGCTCTATCTTTGCCACACAAATCTACTATATCATCCCAATTTTCTATAACTTTAAATCGAAAAAAAAAAACCATGAAGTACATGAAACAAGATAAACAAAGGTCCAAGTGTGAACAATAAATCAAGAATTAATGATGCCTCGTTGCACTTGATAATTATGGAACATCTCTATTGCCAATGTGTCTTGAAAGTTTGTCCATTGATCAGTAACTTGAACACTTGCAATCCTATCATTAGCATTATTTCCCTCTTGCAACATGAAATCGGTTGTTCCTACATAATAATATCAATCTAATTTAAAACTAGTATTAAAACTTACCTCTTGCAACATGAAATCGGTTGTTCCTACGTAAAGCATCTCGCAATATACGAGCATAGAATGCAGAGCCCTCCCATCCAGGTAATACATAAATAAATCTCATATATGGAGCACAAACCCCTAAAACATTAGTGGAGAGATCGCCCTTCCTATTTCGATATCTTGGTCTTTCTTCTGCTGACACTTTCCGGAATGTGAGTTCCATCAAGTGCCCCAAGACAATTCTAAACATGAAATATAAAAAAGTATAAGTATGAAACTTAAGATAACTAGTTGAAAAATAAAATAAAATTCTTATTTTTTTTTCTAGTTATCTAAGTACCTCAAACCATTGCCATTTGCTTCTTTCAGAACTCCCAACAGGACTTGACCTGGAATTTTATGTATTCTTCACTAATTCTCATCACGGCATATAAGACTCTGTTAAATTGCCTACTAATTGTTTCGATTGAACGGTAATAGTCAAAACCAATGACTCTGTATTTCAAGTTGTGAGCAATCATTTTCAAAAATATTGCTACAGATTCTTCAATTGAAATATTTCTTGTTCGAACCAACCCACCATTTTCTTCTAAAATTCTGCATAACTTTTTGAATGCACTTTTGCTAATTCGAAATTGATCAATACAATCAACTTCTTTTCCATTGTACATACGGTTCAAATAAGATCGCCTTTCTTCATCCCAATCATATGAAGGCTCTTTAACACGAAAATTATCATAATACCATTGTACTAGCGTAACCATAAAAGAGATCATTGTACAGACAATAATTTTCCTTCTCTTCACTATAGCACGCTTCTGTCTTAACCTCGTTAACATGTTATTAATATTAACAGTAGCCATACCTGTTTATATGTGTGAATTAAACAACTACAGAGCAGAAAACGATATAGAAATCAGAGAAGACAAAAACACAAAAACACAAAACAACTACAGTGTTCTCTACATTTCTTTATCAATGAAACCGATTAAGAAGCTGAAATTCATGAGAAAGATTGTGAATTTCGACACAAATCAATGGGAATACGTGAAACAACAAATTAAAAATTCGATCTTTATAGTTAAACTTTAAAGCCCTTTTCTTTGCATCAATGTAGAGAGAGGACATAGAATTGAACCCAAAAAGTAGAACCCTTTCTCTTCTATAACAAATAAATACATTTATAGAGTTGTTTAGTATATGGATATGGATGAACCTGAAAGAAAGAGAGACGCATACAGAGTCGGAGAAAGCAGAAGAGCAGAAGAGTTAGAGAGCAGGAAGAAGAGAAGAATGCGGTGGAGTGTTCTGTATTGGATCATATAGAGCTCTCCGGATGGAGAAAGCAGAACAGCAGTTGAATTAAAACGTAGATAAGAATTAAGACTATGACAACAGTGACTTTAGGCATCAGTAAACACAAAGATCACAAAACCCATTCAACACATTCATAAATTTAGTCAGAAACACCCAATTTTGATAGCCATTCAGAAACCATGTTAACCCTAAAATAGAAAAATATAAATTGAACGAGAGAAATGCTTGAAGACTAACCTTCAAACTTGATCCAGAGAGACGTGTAACCCAAGAAGAACTCCTTCTCCTTACTTCTCTGGCTCACAGTTTTTTTATGATGCTTCTTACTTCTCTGGCTCGCAGCTTTTTGTATAAAGCGACAAGGCAATCTGTTGTTCAGGGTTTCATAGGTTTTATAGAGCGACAAGGCCTCCAAACTTGGCGCTATTTTTAAGTTTGGCGCCTTTTTTTTTTTTTTTTTCATGAAAATTTTTGGCCCTTTTTTTATTATTTAAATTTTGGCACAACGGAAAATACGAATTCCCGCACTATGGAAATTGTCAAATGACGCATATTTTGGTGGAAATTAAACTTGGGAATTTGATGCTTCAATTTTCATGATTTTTTCCGCGCGTCATTTAATAAATTCCGCGCTTAAATTGCCAAACAAGGGAATTGTCAATTTCTCATCTTTAATTCCCGACTTTTAGCTAAATTCCGCGTTATTTTCCATCATCCAAACGGAGGGTCGTTGAATTAATTACAGAGTACATGGATAAGTCTGTTTTTATATTATAGACTTAACTTCGAGACTAAGTAATCAGTTTAATCACCTAACTAACATAAGAATCTTACACGTGATTTACTACATGTCAGCAAGAGTTGAATCAGTTGACTAGTCAGGAGGCAAACATCCCCCCTCAATTGCAGTTGGGTGGCCCAAGCGAAGATTGACACAATGTTTGGAGAAGAGTGGACTATGCAGTCCCTTTGTGAACACATCTGCAACTTGCTCATTTGAACCGGTTAAGATAATCTCGTCCACATACAATAATAAGTTAAAATATCAGAACCAACAGTTTTGACAAACAAACTGGGATCGCATTGAGACATTTTGAACCTAAGAGCTAGAAGATATCTAGAGAACTTAGCATTCTAGGCTCAAAGGGCTTGCTTTAAGCCATATAGGATGTTCAGGATCTTCAAATCCCCACTGTTGCCTTATATACACCTCTTCCTCTAGATATCCATGTAGAAACCAAGCGCATTATGGAGCCATGATGAAGGTTAATCAATGTGAGTCGTTACTCCTAGGGTCCAAACGTCCACCTTGCCTGACTTGAATGTTTCTTTAAATACAATCATTGAAGGTGAGGAGACGTTTCTCTTTGATATCACACCTAGTATACAAGGGCATGATGATTTTTCAGTTTAGAGATATTGTTGATGCCCAAAATCGGGGGTTAACTTAGGTGGAAGAAGTGTTAAGTCTTCAGCAGGACAAAAGGGTTGTGGACCTTCAGCAAGGGGAGATCCCATAGGGGAGATAGAGAAAAAGCAATCGTCAAACTTAGGGCATCGATGTGATACCTCCTGAAGGCCCTTTGATACTTAAGTCAGCAAGTGTGGGTTATGCAGTAATTTTGGCAGAGTAACAATAACGGTGAAAAGTAGTTACCCTTTTTTTCTTGGGCACTATTTCCCTTTTATGGAAAAGTGAAAGTGGTAGTTTGCACAAAGTTTTGATGTGGGACTTTGTGCAAGTTCTCGTGGTGACGATACGTGTCTAAGGCCTAGGTTCTGGTAATTGAGAGCATTGGCAATCACCTTCGGCAGGTAATTGCCACATTGGAGGAAGGTGTCTTTGTTAGTTGCGAAGTGTCCTACCTTCGGTAGGCTATTGGTCTGTTCGCATGCTAGTTCCCAGTGCCAAATGCGTTCGGTTGATTATGGTGTAACAGTAGTCCCCCAAGTTGACGATCAAGAAGTGGCTTCTAGGTTGGAAACTTGTGAGATGTTTGGATAATCAAGAGGAGTGTTTTGGTATAGCTAGTGCCACAAGTCGTTCCCCAGTCCCCCAAGTTTGCAAGCTAGAAGTTGCCTTGACAATGGTTTAACTTGGTGAAGCTATGGAGTTGGCAATTGCTATGTAGGCAAGAAATCGGCATAGGGTCGGTCGAATCAAGGGTGGCGTTAGACCTGACAATATTGCACACGACCCGTTAACACGACACGAATTCGCACGAAATTATCAGTATTTGGGTTGAGCTTAATGGGTCGGGTTGAAACGGGTGAACCCGTTAGCCACCCGTTAAGCTAACGGGTTGGGTCGGGTCAATTCGCGAATATTCGCATCCACCCGTTAAGGAGGGTAATTTGGTAGTTTTGCTAAATGTGTTTTAAAAAAAATATCCCTCTCCAACTCCAACACCTTTCCTCTTTTTTTTATATTCCTTTTCCATCTTTTCTCTTTCTCTCTCTCCGTTTCCTGTCTCTCACCTCACCTCCCACTCTCTCTTTTCTTCTTCTTCTTCTCTCCATCTCTTTTTTATTTTTCATTTTCTTCTTCCTCATTCCGTCATTCTCCATCTCTCCTTTGTTTTCTTCTCTTCTTATTCGTCTTTTCCTCTCTGTCTTCTCTCTATCTCTTTTTTCCTATATTCTTTTCTTCTTCTTCTCTCCATCTCTTTTTTCCTCTTTTTTTTTTCTTCTTTTCTTATGGTCATGAAAGTTTTATGGATGGTGTTTATGAGATGGAAATTGAGAGAAAAATGAGAGAGACAGTGGTTGCCTGGCTATGTGTTTTTTTTCCTCTTTTTTTTTTTTTTCTGGGTTTATTCTTAACGGGTTAACGGGTCGTGTCGGATATTCGCGAATAGTAACGGGTCGTGTTTGGGTCTAGTATTTGTCACCCGTTAACTTAACGGGGTCGTGTTCGTGTTAACCCGTTAGAAAACGAGTTAACCCGTTAACGACCCGAAACCCGTTAAAACGACCCGTTTGCCAGCTCTCAGGTGGCGTGTTACGGTGGAGGGCTGGATTTTTTAGATGGGCTCGTAGCTTAGGTATCAGCAGAGTGGCCATTGAGCGTGTCATGAGTCCCTTGCAGGATTGGCACGGTCTTTACCAATCGGCAGGGTGACTATTTAGAGCTTGTCGCACTAGTCCCTTATAGGATCAGGACGATCCTTGCCGATCAGCGGGCGACATGTTGATTGCTTGTTGCTCGAGTTCCCTACAAGATCAGCATAGTTCTTGCCGATCAGGCAGGGCGATTATTTAGCGCTTGTCTCGTAAATCCTCTCCAGGATTGGCACGGTTCTTGCCGATCAGCAGGATGACATGTTGGGCGCTTGTCTCGTAAGTCCATTGTAGGATTGGCACGGTCCTTGCCAATCAGCATGGTTACCTGTTTAGCACTTGTCAAGCGAGTCTCATGCAGTATCAGCATGGTTCTTGTCAATTGACAGGGCGACATGTTGGGCGCTTATTGAGCGAGTCCCCTGGAGGATCGGCACTGTCCCTTGCAGATCGGCAGAGTGATTATTTAGCGCTTATAACGCGAGTCCCTGTAAGATTGGCACAAGCCTTGCTCATCGGCAGGGTGACTGTTTAGCACTTGTCGTGCGAGCCAGTTGCAAGATCGATATGGTCTTTGTTGATCGGCAGGGTGACTATTTAGTGCTTGTAATGCGAATTTCGATGCGGCCATTTGAACTATTTTTAGGGTTAGGGTGCGTAAGTCAAGGCGTCGGCACCTCGAGTGTCTATAAATAGTACTACAAGGTGAAGAAGGCTAAACACTTGTGAGTTTGAAAGAATTTTCATGGATAGTAAGAATTGATAGGAGGTGATTTTCGGAAAAAATTCTTGTGGTGGGGTGATTTTCGATGAGGCTTGTACATGGAGAAGCGATTTGCTTGTTCTTGGTGAGGCAATTTCCGGCAATAATTTTGCGGCGGAGCGATTTTCTGATCCTTCTGCATAGAGGTAAAAATAAGGTTTTTGCTTCTGCAGGTGACTGTTTAGCGCTTGTCGTGCGAGCCCGTTGCAAGATCGATATGGTCTTTGTTGATCGGCAGGGTGACTATTTAGTGCTTGTAATGTGAATTTCGATGCGGCCATTTGAACTATTTTTAGGGTTAGGGTGCGTAAGTCAAGGCGTCGGCACCTCGAGTGTCTATAAATAGTCCTGCAAGGTGAAGAAGGCTAAACACTTGTGAGTTTGAAAGAATTTTCATTGATAGTAAGAATTGATAGGAGGTGATTTTCGGAAAAAATTCTTGTGGTGGGGTGATTTTCGATGAGGCTTGTACATGGCGAAGCGATTTGCTTGTTCCTGGTGAGGCAATTTCATGCGATAATTTTACGGCGGAGCGATATTCTGATCCTTCTGCACGAAGGTAAAAATAAGGTTTTTCCTTCTTTTCCCTTGTGTTTTGGATTGAAATGTATGCTTTCGTTGGTTATGTTCATGAACATTTTGAATGAATGTATGAACATTGAGATTCGTTCATAGAGTAAGGAACTCATGGGCATCTTATCCTTCTTAGTTATCCAACTTTGATCTTTGCATATGCATTAGTTTTATCTATTTTGTGTTCGTAGATATCTAGAGTTCTGGTAATGAAAGTCAGGATCCCCCTTCCTTCCATGGGGAAGAGACTAAAAGTGATGAACGTAACCTTTCTATGGGTTTCGAAGATGAGAGTGCCGAATCAGAGCATGTTGTAGAGGGTGTGATAGAGAGTAGGATGGTGGGATGTGAGGGTGAGAGAGAGGAGTAGTCAGTAGATTCTCGGGAGGCGGATTATAAAGAGATGTAGAGGAACTACAATGTACTAGAAGTTGTAGTCGATCGGGTTCTTGCCTTGCCCCATACTCCTGAGGTGGGGAAGAGACTGAAAGACATGCAAGAGCAATTGGAGGCTTTGGAGAACCCAGGGAAGCACAAGCAAGGAGATCATGAGATGAGTTTTGCGAAAGCGAAGAGGGTGATCTTTGGAAGCTTAAGTGATGAGCCCTAAGAAGCGGTGTGTGAAAACCCAAGAGAGGAGGTCCAGATGGCCAAACTAAAGTCTCCTATTGTGGAAACACCGCGTCATGATGATGATGTTCTTATTTTTTTATGTTTTTTTTTATGCTTGTATTAAAATTAAATTTTAATTTTAATTTTTAGTGATGCAGTACCTTGTTTTTTCTTTTTTCTTTTTTGTTTAAAGTGAAATAATTTTTTTAATTAATCAAGGGTCATTGAAGTTTATGGTTCTTTGTACAT
Source organism: Prunus fruticosa (assembly GCA_018703695.1). NCBI lineage: Eukaryota > Viridiplantae > Streptophyta > Magnoliopsida > Rosales > Rosaceae > Prunus > Prunus fruticosa. The sequence continues at coordinate 15,972,002 of CM031922.1, forward strand.
ATTGATGTTGCTACCACTTTTTATTGAACATGTAATCTATTTAATAACTTGTTTAAAACGACCTGAATCCGACACAACACGTTTATTAAATGGTTCGGATTCAGGTTGAGCATTCTTGACACGTTTATTTTCCCGACACTACACGACCCATTGACAGCCTTAAATCCAGGAGTCACAATCTAAAACAACTTTAAAATAGAGTGCAGTAAACAACGATAACTTATTCATTCAAAAGATGTAGTTGAAATTAAACTAGGCATATAATAAAAACAACTAATTTAATCTCAAGTCAACGATGTAGTAAAACTGTTATATGCATCAGATTCAAAATCAATGATGTCAATATACATATATTCCCTACATGGATGCAGACTACTGATGCAAACCGTTTTGCACCTTTTCATCTTAATGCATGTAAAACATACAAGTTAAGTAATTGATACTAAAATTCAATGTTAAAACGCAAAGAAAACGCAAACACATTTATTTGCTTCCCTGACTACGGGTATTCAAGGAAAGATGCTAACTATCTTTCGTTTCCACTTCTCAAAGGAAATCCAAACTCAGAAATATTTAACATAAACTTACTACAATTGTTCCCATGAGTTTAAATAAAAACTAAGTTTACGTCAATTAAAATATAGCAACTAAACCATATATAATTCGTCTTAAGATTGTTAGTAAAAATTGGGTCTAATTGCTATATTTTAATCACACAAAAATTCAGAAATAATCATTCAATTTATGCTTAAAAATTAACACATACTTACAAACATACACAATGAAAAATAACATGATATGGATTAGAAGAACCTGAATAATTGAGTTGATGCAAGTGTTAGATACTCTGACCTTAAGACGAATTACACCACACAGGTGTATAAGGTTACTAGCACTCGCCTCCCATAATACAACGACTCCTGTCCTTGTGAAAGAAGCACTACAATTCACAAGGACTCTTTGAACCAGGGATTATGTAGGAAACCCACTCACAGACCATAATCAGTTACTATAGTAATACTAAGACTCTCCGTATTTAAATGGATATGCATTGACTGAATCAATTCAATTTCTTGGTCGCAAGAAGAATACTCTATTTATACATACTAAAGAACCATTTCCAAAAGGGTACGTCCCAATATAAAAAACCAACTAATGCATCCATTAAATAAACAGGTGTTTTGATACCTCTTCTAAAAATTGACAAACTATTGGGTTGAAGCTCTATCCACTGCTACTTACTTGATCAACAGGTTGCCCATTTTTGGTCTTGCAAAATCTCCATGGGAGTTATTATTTCATACATTACCATATTATACTAGGCTAAAGGTTTTTGGGTGTAGTTGTTACCCCTGGTTAAAACCTTATATATGTCACCTCTAAACTTGATGGCAAAAGCAAGCAGTGTGTTCTCCTTGGATATAGTTTACAACATAAGGGTTATAGGTGCTTAGACATGACCACTGACAGAGTCTATTTCTCTCAGCATGTCTTATTTGATTAGAAGTCTTTTCCCTTTATTACCAAGTCAGCCTCAAACTCTGATTCTATCCCTACTGTCTCTCCTGTTATTGACATGCAATTTCCCATTTCCAACTCACAATCTGTCTCACCAAGTTCTCACTCCATCAATCCTTCTTTAAATGCTCTTTCCTATAGTGAATTTGTATCACCACACAATTTCAGCCCTTTACAATCTCACTCCTCTTCTCCATCTTTACCAGGTCAAAATATTCATCCTATGGTAACTCGATCAAAGAATGGCATTTTTAAGCCTAAAGCTTACACTGCTACCAAACACCCTTTATCATCCTCTCTTGATTATGTACCAACAACCTATAATCAGGCCTCTAAATTTGCTGAGTGGAGATCACCCATGCAAGCTGAATTTAATGCCCTCCAATCAACTGGAATATGGATTTTGGTTCCTTCTTCTTCATCCCAAAATGTTGTAGCTAGGTTGTAAGTGGGTATTTAGAATCAAGAAAAAGCTTGATGGCACCATTGACAGGTATAAAGCCCAGCTTGTTGCCAAGGGATTTCGTCAAAAAAAGGGTCTGGACTATCAAGAAACCTTTAGTCTTGTGGCAAAGCCTGTCACTATCAGAATTTTGTTAACCTTTGCTGTGCAATTCAATTGGTTTCTGCATTAACTCGATATTAGTAATGCATTCCTTCATGGTGATTTAAAAGAAGAAGTATTCATGCATCAGCCACTTGGTTTCAGTGATCCAAACTTTCCAAATCATGTGTGTCAACTCAAAAAGTCCTTGTATGGACTCAAACAGGCTCCCAGGGCATGGTTTGATAAATTGTTTCAAGCTCTCAAGTCTCTTGGTTTCGCTCAATCATCATCTGACGCATCCTTCTTTGTTCTCAAGGTTCCAGTTCTTGTTATTGTCCTTGTATATGTGGATGACATATTGGTCAGTGATCCAGATTCATCAATGTGCAATCTTATTCATCACGAAACTGAGTTCTTTGTTTCATGTAAAGGACTTAGGTCCCTTACATTATTTCTTAGGTCTTGAAGTTCAACGAACCAAAGAGGGACTCTTTCTATATCAGGGTAAATATCTGATGGACTTGTTACAAAAGACAAAAATGGAGGGTGCTAAGCCTTGTTCTACACCTCTTGGAAGTGCCAAACTGGATCACAGTGGTACACCTTTGGAAAACCCCACAGAGTATCGATCCATCATGGGAGGCCTCCAGTATTTAACTTGGACTCGGCCTGATATCTCATTTGCAGTTAATCAAGTATGCCAATTCATACATACTCCAACTGATTCACATATGCAGGCAGCCAAGCGAATATTCAAATTTCTCAAAGGTACATCTTCACATGGTATCTGGTTTCATAAAGGTCCTCTCACTCTATTAGCCTACTCTGATGCAGATTGGGCTGGCTGCACTTTTGATAGGAGATCGACGAGTGGATTTTGTGTGTTTCTTGGCTCAAACTTAGTGAGCTGGAGCGCTAAAAAACAGCCTACAGTAGCTCGTTCTTCTACTGAGGCTGAATATCAATCCCTGGCTCACACTGCAGCTGAAGTTACATGGATCTGTAAAGTTTTTAGAGATTTTGGTTTCTCCTTCTTTGTTAAACGTACCATTTGGTTTGATAACATTTCTGCCATCTCCCTTGCATCAAACCCTGTTTTTCATGCCAGAACCAAACATGTGAAAATTGATTACCACTATATAAGGGAGCTAGTTCTTGCAAATCTGGTTAAAGTTCAGTATGTCTGCAGCCAGGACCAGATAGCTGATATTCACACTAAATCTTTGTCTAAGAATTGGTTTCTCTTTCTTCAATCCAAGCTTTCTCTTGGAACTCCTAGTCTTTCCAAGCTCAGCTTGAGGGGGTGTAAAGATAACGATGCCAAGTTATGACAACTCATTTAGTTTAGGCAGCCAATTATTCTTGTTACACATGTATAGTTTTGGTTAAGTTGTTATGTTTGTTACAGGTTGTTAGAGAAAGTTTTGTACATAGCTTTGGCTATATATATACCTCAAATGTAAGTGTAATTAATCAGGTTAGTAAATGAGAAGAGGATTATTCAGTAAAACCATTCTTCTGTTTTCCTTTGGTTTCTTCACCTTTCTTTAGTTCTATTGTATACTCAAACTATCACACTACTCATATGGATGAACTAAGCCATGTAAATGCCATCCTAAATAGACAAGGAAAATCCAAGATCCATTAACCGTTACGATTCTCTCAATTCCCAAACCACTCTCGAGATCCACACCCCCTCGAATTATGAATCTGATGTTTTTCAAAATCTTCTTGTCAACATTCAAAAATTTCAACTCGACCTATGTCTCGTAGTTCATCTCTTTCCAATCCAATCCCAACTTTTCAGAAACTTAACTGCAATTTCGGAAAAGTTGTTGTGAACAGTTCCAACTAATTCAACTTCCCTGCAATTCAAGAAAATTGCCATAAGCAATAAACTCCAAGGACCTCTTCAGATCCTTGTACAAAATGCACATCTCGTATACACTGCTACCTTCGCAATAATTCTCATCCAGCAATACCTCAAGCTTAACATGTGCAAAATGCCAAGTAGTTCCCAACACTCCAAGCTCACTGATCTAGAAAATCAAAGCAATGCAAAACCTCAAAGGAACTTACAAGCCAATTACAACATGCCAAGGAGATTTACAAACCCAATTCACATGCCATGAAAATTGCAACATGTTGACAAAGCAATCCAAACAATCATGAACTATCAAAATTATTCAAGTTCAAGTCATTTGGACACATGTCCAAACCCATGCCGACCCATACCATGCAATATCAAGTTCATGCAATTCTGGTTTCTTGCAAGCAAACAAGCATCGACATGCAAAATCCAACTATATAAGCAACAAAAGCAAGTAACCCAAGTAAAACATGCATTACCAAACACCAAGCAATTACATTTTGTTTCAACTGTAATCAAGCAAACAAATTAAGTACTAGGAAAACTCATACTCTCTTATAAAAACTTCACTAAAAACTATGCCCTCACAATGATATTGCCAAAACCATTCTAATCTCTATCCCAAGAAATAGATAAGAAATCAAAAAACGACTACGGCCAAGAAAGCAAGTATGGACACTTGATACATATTACATGCTGCTGAAAGACTATTATGATGATGCCAATACTGGAAAAAACCAGCGATGCCATTGCCACTTATTTTGGGCTGAAAATTAATTATTCGAACCATTTCAATACTCTTTCATGGCCCCAATAATCAAGGGGCTAATGTTGAGGCCCACATTGTCACGAGAAGCCCAATGATATTTAAAGTCCAATATAACATATAATGTTGGCCATGCATTAATCCAAGCTATCTTTTGAGAATTAATTTAGTAAATAAATATAAATGTATTTTTATAAAAGTTCGAATAGTGTACATTCCATGCCAAGAAAATATCGAATAAATATGTGCAAGCTAATACATTTTCCTATGCTAAACCATTTGACACACTTAAGTGGGCCCAAGCCACATACATGCCCGGGGCTTGCTGAGTAGCTTGTGGTATGGATGGTTATAAGTGTTCATAAGACATGTTAAAGGATCAGACAATGGAAGTTTTGGGGCTACTTAGGAGTACCAAAACTCAGGCTCACTTTCCTTAGCCTAATTACACAGGTAAGCAGAGAGAGAGAACTCCCAATCTCTTCTCTAACATTAAACCACAACTACCAATCATATTAAAACCCATTACTATTCATTATTGCTCATCATTGTACACACAATCATTACTGCACACTCACGGATCCATTATTGTGAATTATTGTACATTAATGTACACTCTCACAATAACCAAAAGCCTATGCATCCCACCTTATAAATAGAGGAAGAAGGAACGCAGAAAAACACAACAAACCAAGGCAGAGGCAAGCTCATCCTCTACTGGAAAACATGCAAAAACAAGCCTTAGCCAAACCCAGAAACAAGCCTTAGCCATTCCAAACCCAAACACACAAAACCAAGCAGAGGCAAGCTCATCCTCCAGCTCCCCCAAAAACCCAAGCCTTAACCATTCCAAACCCATGAACAAGTAGAGGCAAGCTCATCCACTAGCTACTAGAGACACCCAAAACCCAAGCCTTAACCTCTCCATGCTCCTTTTCTTTCAGAATACCACTTCAAGCCTTAAACACCATCCAAATCCCTTGACAAAGCACATCAGCAACAACAAGAGAAAGCCCATCCTCTAGCTGTTAAGAAGTACCAGACTCAAGCATCAACCTTTCCCAAAACACCACCCAATCAATACATTGCCATAGTCATCTATTTCTCAAGCAAATCACTCTATCTTGCTAAATTTATGGATTCTTAGCTCCCACACCACAATTCTATCATGCCAAGCTTATACGTAATATCAATGCAGCTATCAAAGACATTCAAAGATCTCCAAAGAGCAGCTGAAGACATTTAATACCATTGATTTCAGACACAACCATCAAAACATTAGTTGGAAGAAAAACATAGTATTCCCTAGAACTTGCTTCTCCTTCAGGATACTTTGGGCCTAGTTCTTGATAACTTAGAAACGAAGACTTGAAGGTTATATTCACATCTTCCCAACTATCCAACCCAACTAGGCCTTCTCAACAAAAAGACACCCACAAATTTTAAAATGAAAAACTATGTAATAAAAAATTAAATTAAAAAACACAATTGGTACACGCTAAAGGGTCTGGTGTATGACATATTTATTAATTTGTAATCATAATCAAAATAAGGAGTTAGATTCCGCTTACGTATTACTCATGTGTTGACTTCACATAAAAGAATGAAAATGCAAGTGGGGCCCATACAAAATCAGGAGTTCTAGGGTGAGTGGTGGCATTCTAATTTCTGAAGAACTAACCCATCATGAATTCATCTTATTTACTCATTATATCATCACACAATTAACCCAATAAAAATTTGCATATAAATTAATTTATTTAGAATAAGGACATTTTAGTAATCAAACTAATTTCAATTCCAATTCAAGGGAATTTAGTAACAATTTATAGGGAATCAGTATCATTTCTACTCCAATTCTAGATAGTTTATTAACCATGTCCAATGTGAATCCGGATTCTGACTCATTCTCAATTCAATTCCTTCTCTCCCAATTTCAAATTAGTAAGCATACCAATGGAATGAAGAAAATTTGTTTAATTCATTCAGATTCTAAAAGTTTTAATTGACCTCAAAAAAAAAAATTGGACCGATGACATGACTATTTGTTTTGCCCTAGCCAAGGTCCATGAAAATATGATGTGTCCTTTTTTGGTCAAAAAGAATAATTTTGCTTTCTAAAAAAAATAAAAAAAATAAAAAAAGAATAATTTTGATAGTGAGGAGTTTCAGATTCCATTCTGTCTGTATCTCCTTCAGCTGTTCTTCTATTAATAACGACTTTCCACTTCTCTTTAACTTTGTATCTCTCTCTCTCTCTAATGGCCACCCTTTTCAGGCCGTTTTCACCTCCACCGGCAGCAAAAGCTAGTCAATTCAATTTCTCTGATTCATCAAACCCTCCATTTTCTTTTCTAAAAACCCATCACCCATCTTCAAGAAAATCTTTCTCCAAAATCCAAAGCAGCAAGTTTGGCAATTTCCTTGACTTGAAACCCGAGTCAAAACCCGAGTTCTTCGATTTCGACCTCCCCAAATTCGACCCATCAAGCCGTTCTCGCTTGGATGTGATTATAATCGGCACAGGCCCTGCTGGGCTTCGTCTTGCAGAGCAGGTTTCAAGCTATGGCATTAAGGTATGTTGTGTTGATCCTTCACCCCTTTCTATGTGGCCAAATAACTATGGTGTCTGGGTCGATGAGTTTGAAAGCTTGAACCTTGAAAATTGCTTAGACAAAACATGGCCTATGGCTTGCGTTCATGTTGATGATAATAAGACCAAGTATTTGGACCGTCCTTATGGTAGAGTCAGTAGGAAGAAACTCAAGACTCTGTTATTGGAGAGATGTCTCTCCAGTGGGGTTCAATTTCACAGGGCCAAGGTGTGGAAAATTGAGCACCAAGAGTTTGAGTCTTCGATTTTGTGTGACGATGGGAATGAGCTCAAGGCAAGCTTGGTTGTTGATGCTAGTGGGTTTGCTAGCAGTTTCATAGAGTATGAGAAGCCCAGGAACCATGGGTATCAGATTGCTCATGGTATTTTGGCTGAAGTGGAAGAACACCCCTTTGATTTGGATAAGATGCTTCTGATGGATTGGAGAGATTCCCATCTTGGAAATGAACCTTATTTGCGTACTAGCAATTCTAAATTTCCGACGTTTCTCTACGCTATGCCATTTGATTCAAACTTGGTATTCTTAGAAGAAACTTCACTTGTTAGTAGGCCAGTGTTATCTTATATGGAGGTTAAGAAACGAATGGTTGCCAGGCTAAGGCATTTGGGAATTAGAGTGAAGAGGATAATTGAAGATGAGAAGTGTTTGATCCCAATGGGAGGCCCTCTTCCTCGGATCCCCCAAAGTGTGATGGCAATTGGAGGGACTTCTGGGGTCGTCCACCCTTCAACTGGGTACATGGTGGCTCGGACCATGGCTCTAGCCCCGATATTGGCTGAGGCCATTGCAGAGTGCCTTGGCTCAACCCGAATGATTAGAGGGCAGCCACTTTATCATAAAGCATGGAATGGCTTGTGGCCAATTGAAAGGAGATGTGTACGGGAGTTCTACTCTTTTGGTATGGAGACTTTGTTAAAGCTTGATCTGGATGGGAGTAGAAGGTTCTTTGATGCTTTCTTTGACTTGGATCCTTATTACTGGCACGGGTTTCTCTCCTCAAGGTTGTCTCTTAGAGAGCTTGCTTTGTTGAGTTTATCGCTGTTTGGCCGTGCCTCTTCCCCATCTAGGTTCGATATTGTTACAAAGTGTCCTTTGCCTTTGGTTAAACTGATGGGTAATCTAGCACTTGAAGCTGCATAATACTGTAACACTTGGAAACAATTGCTTTTTGTTTCATTCTGTAATGTTGTTCGTGTTGTTAGCTTGGACTACACACATTGGTCCATTCCTTATACAATATACTTTACCAGAATATTAGAACTCTAGTTTCAAGTGCTCCATGTTAAATGATTGGATTAGAACCTCATCTCACATTACCTTAGTTTTCTGTTTACATCTCATATTCCCTTAGGTATCTGTTTCTGGTGTGTAAAACGTGACAGTGCACAAGGGACTGCGTTTCTAGTACATCTACTAGTGGTCCTGAATCTGCTTAAGCTTCTAAGCATAGCGGTACCGAAAAATTTAATGCAACAGCATTCTCCACGAAATAACTATTTGTATGTTTGCTTTCGCACCCCAATTGAGAAAATTTGACCTTCTACGTATTCATTCCCTAAAAACTTGTTAAAATAGCAACACAACCATGGTTTCCGTTGAAGAGAAACTGAATATGAAGGAAACATTGCAGCAACACACAAACTTTGATGGTTTCAAAAACAAACCTTACTACTGGAGATGAAAGGGATTTACCATGGAATTTCAGTGGTTATGGAAGGGGGAGAAGGGGTGGAGGAGGACCTGGAAATGGCTGATCAGTTGGTGTGAAAGGTTTTTCAAATATGTAGTTGACTTCGTGAGTGAGTTGGAGTTTGAGTGGCCTCTGAGTTGGTGGACAATTGAGAGGTTTTCTTGAGTTGAGTTTGAGTGGGCCTTTGAATCCAATTTTACTGTGGAGATCGAATTGTGTGCAGAACCTAATGTGTTTTTCTTTATTAGGTTTTTGCTTATCTTTTTTCTGCTTAAAATACCTATATTTACGTACTTAGGAACATAATGAAAATACCTCCCTGCAAAAATTATATAAATAATTTTTTTTTTTGTTGGAACAAATAATGTGAAGACAAACACAGTCCCTCCGATGAAAATGAAAATTTTGATGATGTCAATTAAGGGGCTGATTTGGCTGAAATATATATATATTCTAACGGGGATGATTTTTAAAGGGGTACTTAGAAAAATAGTGAACCTCAAACGTGTCGACGGAATATTGACATGGTACTTCAAACTCAAAGGAATAACATCATACACCAACCATCAAACGTTGGGGTGGAATTGGGAATTGGTGTCGAGTTGCTCACCAAAAGGTTTTGAGTTCGATTCCCACCAACAGGTTGGGATGGGCAAGCCAATTCCCTAGAGATGAAAGCGTGTAAGTGCGTGACATTATGAGCCCTTTCACATCTCCTTGGTGGACATCACCCTCTCTCCCCAAAAATTAAAAAAGGAAGAACGTCATATTTGATAAAATTAAAATTTTAAAAAAAATTAAAGAAAGAATAAGAACGTCTTAATAGAGAAAACCACTATACATATGTATTAGTGGACCGACGTATCTATATACAATATGTTAATGAAATTTGTAAATTCTCATTTCAATTGTATGGGCCTTCGTCTTGGATTTGACCGATTGCAAGTCATTTTTAACCTGTTATAATTTGTAATGTTTGGTCTACCACTATAATACAAAAGTTACGAAGAGTCATGCCCACCCCATAAGATTCGATATTGCATTTTTTCTTCTTTTATAAAATCAAATTTTAATTTAATTTCTTAACATAATATCTAACATTCACTAATAATTTAAGTAACGGAGAAAGAAATTATAAATTTTCGCGAGTTTTACAATTCCCAAAAATAAATATGAACTTGAAAATGGCGTCATTACACTGTAGTCTTTCAAACATGACTGCACGCTATAAAGACTAAACACCCAACGCTTTCACTACCTGGCGGCTATACCAAAAACAATGATTTTTTTTAATTTTATTTTTGTTGTTATCGGTGGCCGTGACCCTATACCAAATATATGCAATTCATTTCAATAATTTTATTGATATTGCGTGAAGTCGTGATATTATAAGTATGAAATTTGGTAGACCAATTTGCATGTGGAGTTTTGATAAATCTGGCCGCCGCCCACTATTATTTAATCTGAGCATGAGCTGAGCATCACATGGGACAAAATGTTTTTTAATTTGAAGTATGGACATGTGGATAAGTTATCGCGATCAGCATTGAAGAAGGCTACTTGAGCAATCTTTGGGATAAATTTGCATGAATAAGCGCTCAAAACAAAACAAAGTAATAAAGATTGTTCGTGCTACGTGACAGAATAATCCAAAAAAAAAAAAAGTATGCATTTAAGAAATTAAAGCTGAACGAACACATGTTAATCTGCATTAGGAACTGTCTTATAAAAGTTTATCGTGATTGTTTTGTTATATGTACGTTTGTTCAGAAGTATCCCCAACAAACATTTCCTTATAAATAATAGTATTTTAGGATTCATTTCTACTGGTTCATCTCTCTAATAAACTCTCTAATGGGTACTCTTATGAGGCTGTTTTCACCACCACCAGCAACCCAGAGCTGCCAATTTTTACATTCATTCAATCCTCCATTTTCATTTCCAAGAACCTGTGGCACATCTTCAAGAAATACTCCTTTCAAAGCCCAGAGCAGCGAATGTGGAAATTTTCTTGATTTAAAACCCGAGGCAAAACCTGAATTCTTAGATTTCGACATCCCCCGGTTCGACACATCTACTAGGTCTTCCTTAGACGTGATCATCATCGGCACTGGCCCTGCCGGGCTTCGCCTTGCAGAGCAAGTGTCACAGCATGGCATTAAGGTATGTTGTGTTGATCCTTCACCGCAATCTTTGTGGCCAAATACCTATAGTGTTTGGGTTGATGAGTTTGAGAGCTTGCAGCTTGAGAGTTGCTTAGAAAAAACATGGCCTATGTCTTGCTTTTATATTGATGAAGACAATGTCAAGTATATAGACCGCCCTTTTGGTCGAATTAGCAGGAACAAATTCAAGACTTTGCTAATGGAGAGGTGCCTCTCTAATGATGTCAAGTTTCATAAGGCCAAGGTTTTGAAAATTGAGCACCAAGAGTTCGAATCTTCGATATCCTGCGACGATGGCAATGAGCTCAAGGCAAGCCTAATTGTTGATGCTAGTGGGTTTGCAAGCACTTTCATGGAGTATGACAAACCAAGGAACCATGGCTATCAGACTGGCCATGGCATTTTGGCTGAAGTGGATTTTCACCCTTTTGACTTGGATAAGGTTGTGCAGTTCGATTGGAGAGACTCCCATCTCAGAAATGAGCCTTCTATGCTCACTACAAATTCAAGATTTCCAACTTTTCTCTTTGCCATGCCATTTGATTCAAGCCTAATATATTTGATGGAAACTTCATTGGTTGGTAGGCCAGTGCTGTCTTATGAGGAGGTGAAGAAGAGAATGGTTGCAAGGCTAAGGCATTTGGGAATTAGAGTGAAGAGGGTTTTGGAGGCTGAGAAGTGTTTGATCCCAATGGGAGGCCCTCTTCCTCGTATGCCTCAAGAGGTGATGGCTATGGGAGGAACTTCCGGGCTTGTCAATCCTTCAGCCGGGTACATGGTGGCGTCAGCCATGGCTCTAGCCCCAGTGCTAGCCGAGGCCATTGTGCAGGGCCTTGGCTCGACCCGAATGATCCGAGGGCAGCCACTTTATGATAGAGTGTGGAAGGGGTTGTGGCCAATTGAGAGGAGATGTGTTAGGGAGTTTTACTCTTTTGGGATGGAGACTTTGTTGAAGCTTGATCTGAATGAGACTCGAAGGTTCTTTGATGCTTTCTTTGACTTGGATCCGTATTACTTGCACGGCTATCTTTCATCAAGGTTGTCCCCAACAGAGCTTGCCTTTTTCAGTTTATCTCTGTTTGGCCATGCCTCTGTTTCATCTAGAGTTGAACTTATTACAAAGTCTGCTGTACCCTTTGTTAAAATGATAGGTAATCTAGCACTTGAAGCAAAACAGTATTATATCTAACATTTCAATGCATAAAATAAATGTAAGATATGTTCTGGTGACTTTTGGTTAGTCATCACAATTCAAGATCTTTTTCAAGGTATTAAATATATAAATTTTTAGGGCAAAGTGTTGTTTTGTCCTCTAAACTGTCACCCCTAATCGAACTTAACTCCTTTTATTATTTATTCAGCCAATTTAGCACTCAAACCCAATTTAATAGTCAATTTAGCCCTTACCGTCAAATTTTTCAAATTTCATCCATTTTTCTGTCCAAAAGTCACATGCCTTCCACGTGATTTATTGCTTTAAGTTTTTTTTTTTTAAAGTTTATTAAAGCCTAAAATATTTAGAAAATAAAAAATAATAATTTCAAAGAAATCCCAACCCAGCTCACCTCATCCTCCGCTCGCAACCACCACCCCTACTTCAACGAGTGTATCAGTGAATTATAATAAGATTTTCTAGTAGTGTATGGTATCTCTTTGCAATGGATCTCCTCAAATCTCTAGTGATATTCTCTAAATATGGTGGAGCAAATTGGAGTGAAAAGTCATATTTGGTTGGTTCTAATGGTAGGGTTGAGGCAAAGGAAATATTTAAGTAGTAGTGGTAGAAGCAGATATTCAGCAATAAAGACACATGATATGATATAGCTTGGGACTGGACCTGCAGCTGCAGGCTGCAGATAACACCATCAGACACTGCAGCTGCAGAGCAGTTTCGATGCTCTCGAACCGAGCATAACTAATGAACATTATCAATCGTAAGCCGAGCACTGGATCCAGATTCAGAATGCTTCTTTTCTATCAGCTGAGTTCCATGCACCACCCCCAACCAATACTTTACTGTCTCCACCAGCTTCTTCTCACTACTTGGATGCAGGTAATGAGAAACTATATCCCAATCCCTTCTCAAGCATTCCTCTGCCTTCATCATGTAACTGTCCTCCAAAATCTATCTTGATAATTTACTAGAATAGTAATCACGAGTACCGGTTAGCATGCATCCTTCAAAGTCCTTTTCGTAAACATCCGTTTGTCCCGCTCCAATTTCAACAAATATATCGATCACATTCTTCAATAGTGCTTTGTCAATTTCTCTATCCCTCGCGTTCTTTATCAAAAGACGAATTGTAGCTTCTCTCACGTTAGCATTTACCTCCCGGTAAACCAAATCATGTATCCTTAAAAATAGTCGGCTATACGTGTAATTTAAAAAAAACAGTATAGCCGCACGGCTTTACTGTTTTTGAGCTAGGCGAGTCTTTTTTTAATATATATAAATAGTATAGCCGAACGGCTGTACTTGTTTTTCCCAAAAAAAAATTAATAAATAGTATAGCCGACCGGCTTTATTGTTTTTGACATGTGGCACCTAGGCGATAGGCGGGTCTTTTTTAAATATATATAAATAGTATAGCCGATCGGTTATACCCGGTTTTTTAATTATTATTTTTTAAAATAGTATAGCCGCTCGGCTATACTTATTTTGACACGTGGGATTTTAGAGGACAGTTACATGATGAAGGCAGAGGAATGCTTGAGAAGGGATTGGGATATAGTTTCTCATTACCTGCATCCAAGTAGTGAGAAGAAGCTGGTGGTGACAGTAAAGTAATGGTTGGGGGTGGTACATGGAACTCAGCTGATAGAAAAAGAAGCATTCTGAATCTGGATCCAGTGCTCGGCTTACGATATCATGTTCATTAGTTATGCTCGGTTCGAGATCATCGAAACTGCTCCTATTGAGAGTCACAATGAACTATTTGTGAATGCAAAGCCAATGAGTAGCACCACAAATAAGAACAAAGAGCCTAAATGCATTGCCATAATTAACTGGAGGGTTTTTGGTGGCTCTCCCTGCCACATTGCGTGGGGTTTATATAGAGGGCAAGTTATTATACAAGTATGCAGTGTCTGATGGTGTTATCTGCAGCCTGCAGCTGCAGGTCCAGTCCCAAGCTATATCATATCATGTGTCTTTATTGCTGAATATCTGCTTCTACCACTACTACTTAAATATTTCCTTTGCCTCAACCCTACCATTAGAACCAACCAAATATGACTTTTCACTCCAATTTGCTCCACCATATTTAGAGAATATCACTAGAGATTTGAGGAGATCCATTGCAAAGAGATACCATACACTACTAGAAAATCTTATTATAATTCACTGATACACTCGTTGAAGTAGGGGTGGTTGGAGCGGGACAAATGGATGTTTACGAAAAGGACTTTGAAGGATGCATGCTAACCGGTACTCGTGATTACTATTCTAGTAAATTATCAAGATAGATTTTGGAGGACAGTTACATGATGAAGGCAGAGGAATGCTTGAGAAGGGATTGGGATATAGTTTCTCATTACCTGCATCCAAGTAGTGAGAAGAAGCTGGTGGTGACAGTAAAGTAATGGTTGGGGGTGGTACATGGAACTCAGCTGATAGAAAAAGAAGCATTCTGAATCTGGATCCAGTGCTCGGCTTACGATTGATAATGTGCAGGAGGAGCTTGCTCTCAATCAGGCACCATTAAGTAGGAGTTTAGTGCTTATATACCACTTATTGGGCAACTACAATTTTTAGGCACTCATAGTTCATTGGATAATACTAGTAAAAAAAACTTCTTTTTGATTTTCTCATGTTTCAGTAATTTATCATGAAATATTCAGACACATCTAAATGATAAATTTGTGTCTTTAATTACTAGTTTTCATGTAGTATGTAACTGGGTCTATACACACACAGATATAATCCAAACTGTATATTTTGTAGATATTCATTTGAAGATCATCTCTTGAAAAAATTACTTGAATCCGATATCTTTTGACTACTTAATTTAATTATTGAAATTTTTGTACTTTTTTTAAAATCGCCGTGTTCATTGATTTTGTATGACACAATTAGATGTCTAGATGGTTTCCGATTTGTCTAATTTTTTGTAAGGTTGATCTATGAATGAAGACCTAAAAAATAGATGGTTTGGATCAATTGAAAAAAATTGTAGGGTACCTTAAATGGTGTCCCTCAATAGAGGGGGATTGTATATACATCGTAGTTTTCATGAAATAATTTTTTGGATCTCTGTGATTTAAATAATTAATTTTCAATGTACAAATACAGAATAGATATGTCACTATTGATTAATATCACCGTTGTAAGGTTATAATTTTATCTCTAGACCTTCTTTACTTGAAGTGGAAGGGCACACTGTGTACATACTAAATTTTGGATCCTTAAGAAAACGCATGACATTGAAGATGAGATCTTTAACTTGTAGCTTTTTTTTTTTTTTTTATAACTATGTATATCTTATGGGTCATTATAGGAAGATGTGGCGATTATGAAGAATATGGGGTTGGATGCTTATAGATTTTCTATCTCATGGTCCAAATTGTTACCAAGTAAGTTGATTCATCCTCAATATTATACATAAAAATTCTTTTTTCATTTTTATTGTTTTGCTACAACACTTGCTCCCTTTATTTTTCAATTCTGATAATAACTCTCTGTTGTCCTCTACATAATAACCAACAATTTGTTCTCAATTAAAAGAATTGACTGAAAGAATAATTGAACCAAATTAATTTAGAGTCGAATTTCAAGGCCATAAATATACAGTTTAATTCTTTTTTTTACTGTTTGTTGATTGAGTTTCCTTATTTGTTGTATTTTATTTTAATTATTAGATGGAAAGCTAAGTGGGGGCATGAATAAGAGTGGAATCAAATATTACCACAATCTTATCAATGAACTCCTACTTAATGGTGAGTCATCTCACTTTACATGATCAATGATTGATACTTCAAACCCTTAAAACATCATCTAATCAAAGTTTTATTGGCTTTTACTCATGATATGTATATAGGTTTAAAACTATTTGTGACAATCTTTCATTGGGATCTTCCACAATCTTTAGAAGATGAATATGGTGGTTTCTTGATCCCTAAATACTTGGCCACCCCCACCCTCCACCCTCCACACACAAGAAACCTGCAACAAATTTTTCCATAAAGAGAAAATCACGAAGCCTTCAACGAGGCCATCAAGGTTTCCTTCTCATAATGATGAACTATTTTAGTAAAAGGATTGAAGATGAATAAAGGGCGACAGTGCCAGCTGCTTGGAGATGGGAGGCGGCAACGGTGGATGTCCAGAGGATGGGAAGCGGCGGAGGTGGCTCGCGGGAGATCAGCAATGGCTAGTGGTGATCAGCAACAAGCGGGCGGTGGTCGGCATGGCTGGGCGGAAAGGGTTACCCGGAGGTGAACATGTGACACAGTCAAGGACGAAGTTGTGTTAAGGGCAGGGATGGCCAATAAAAGCGTATAACTAAACTTTGTGTTGACGTTTTGGCCCCCCTAAATATAAAATTCCAACTCCGTCTTTGTGCATAGTGTGATTGACTTAGAAGAAGTGGCAATGTGTGTAATTTTGAAAATTTTCAATTATATTATTGTAAATTATATCTTATTTTTTTAGGTATTGAAATTAGGTCACTATTTACCACAATAATAAACTTCCCCTTGAGTTTAAACCAAACCTCCCAAAAATTTAATTGCAGGGTTTAGGTAGGGTGGAATTGATATTTACTTGTTGGGTCAACCTAGAAGATTTGCATGGTTTGAATAGGAAAACTCTAGAGGACATAGAGAATTGTAAATGGATGATGATATGGATCCTGAGTTGGGCTCTGCCTCCTGTAACACCCCATAAGGCCCAACCAAAAGAAGAAAGGCATCACAGAATTGCCTTGTTTTGCTGGGGACTTTCTGGGCAACCAAAGAGTAGACAGAGGCTGGCCAGTCGAGCAAAATTAACTACCATCTCTATTCCACCATCGGTTCTCACCGATTCTTTCCTCTAACCCTCAACTCTGTTCGCCCCTTGGCATCAAGTTTCGAATTGAAGATCCAAAATCTCAAGTTCCATGAGGCCCATACAACTTCCGGAGCCGCCCAGTCCCAAACTGGGCACGCCGGAAATCTTCGAAGGTGGCGTATACGGCGTCGTTAGGCGCGCTGTTGTGATTGGCAACGGCTTCCCGGGTTCGGAGAATCAGAGCATCGGCTTGGTTCGCGCTCTCGGCCTCGCTGATAAGCATGTGTTATATGTAAGTTAATTCTTGATTACACCTAATAATGGGTTTAATCCTTTTGTTTTCTTCAAACTATGATTATAATTGTGAAGATTAAACTACCCATTAACTATGTGAAGATTAAACTACCCATTAACTAAATTTTCTTTAAGCGGCTGCAGTTTTAAGTTCAAGAGCATATAAACAAAGAAAAGAATGGTTGCCTTCATAGCAAAGTTACCTTTATAATTTCTATATAGAAATCATATCACTTATAAACCTAAATATGTGATTTCTAGTGCCTTAAAGTCCATGACATGAGTCTGAGGGTGTTAGCAACTTAGCACCGAAGTATCATCCTTTGATAACTCTAGCAAAAATTCACCATAGAGCTAAATTTTAGACATATAACATTAAACTAGTTTAGTCAAGGTTGATTTCACTATCAAGTCCAACTAGAATTGGTATGAACCAATGTACAGTTTTCCAAAGACTGTTGTCTTTCAAGATGTATGGGATTTCCAATGGTCATTGGTAGAGGATTTGTGGCTTTGCTTTGTTGATCACTTATTTCTCAGTTGTGAAAAGAATACTTAATATGAACGATTAGGTGGTTTTTGATATATCGGTGTCTTCATTGAAGATGGTGGCCTGAGTTACCTGAGTGACCACCACATTGTTATTGCTTGTTACAGTCCCTTGCTTGCAGTAAAGAAATTTTTGCTTCCAATATGTGTTTGAGGGTTCGTTTTCCCTACAAGTTTTTTATAGTTTAATTTTTAAACTCCTGCATACATGTTAACTATATATCCCTTTGTGATGTAAATGGCTGAACTATCATGATTCAGTTATTTTATTTATTTTATTCTTCCGGTTTTTATATTATGTACAGGATTCTGCCCTAATTACATTAAGCAACAACATCGTAAAATCAAGCTTTATATAAATCATGTGATTTGAGCACTACTGTATTATAACCAATCATTTTCTGGGGATATGGTCTTAACATCAATGTTTTACCAGCCTTTCAGCTGCAGTTTTACTTACTTGTGTACCTTTTGATGTTGTTTATCTTTTAAATTGACAATGCCATGCAGCGGGTTACAAGGCCAAAAGGAGGAATGAATGAATGGCTTCACTGGCTCCCGGTTTCTCTTCACAAGAAGTTAGATTACATCATAAGGCAGATCTGTGTTTTATTGATATATCGAGGGCAGAAAACTTTGCCTTTGCCTACAGCAAATGGTGGAAGCGCGGGCTTGAAATGTGTTTTAGAAGCTGATGTCCAGCAGATTGTGACAATGGCTCGTCAGACTTTTGAAAAGTAAATTTCTTTTTTCTTGTATTTTTACAGATATAAGAAATACTTTCTTTGATTGCTTTCCTAAATTGTGTATTCAGTAAAGAAACACGGGTTAGTTGAGTGGTTAGGCCTGTGGTTTCCTCCGACGTGGTCTGGGATTCGATTCCATAAGGCACCTATCTAGCTATTTGCTTGAGTTTCCTCCCTCCCAAAGAATGTAGGGTTTGGTAGGGAGCCCCAGTTTTGAACTGAGTCTGTGAAGCGGGTTTGGGTGATTTCTGGGTATCCAAAGAGTGTATTCGGGAAACAAACATGCTCAATAACCAGAATGGGTTTTGCTTCTTAAAATTTAGAATCTGGTGCTTAACTTGATCTCTGTTTCATATTTGGTACTTATTCTTTTCTTCTTCTTTTTATTTATTTATTTATTATTTAGGGATGGACCTATATTGGTGGTAGCTTCAGGCAGGGATACCATTTCTGTTGCAAGTTCTATTAAACGACTAGCATCGGATAATGTTTTTGTTGTTCAGGTTTGTCAATGGGACCTGGCTTTATCAGTTTGCAGTTAACTATATATTCTGTTCTGAAATTACTTTGGACTATGAACCTATATTATATGACATGGTTTAGTTGTAAATGTGGAGATAATGATAAATGAATATATCAATGTTTACATTTATTGTGATGCTGTATGTTCACAATATCCTTTAACATTAATACCTACATGTTTTGCTTGAATTTAGGTCAACTTGAGGTAGTTTTTATTTTTACTCCCAAGTAGAGTTTTATTTTGTGGTAAATTTTGATTGGAATAGAGTAAATGTTGTTCTTCTTTTTAAACACATAACAGCCTTGTTATTGGTCCATTATATTCCATTGGACATTTCCTTTTCCCTTTCCCAACTTTTCTCGGCTTTACCATGCTCCACAAGAACAGAAACAGCAGTATATATGCTCCACTAGGAGGAAAGCAAACATAGAGCAACCACAAAAAAAAAAAAAAAAACAGCTCCCATCATTAGAACAAAATCTTATCATGATATTCAACTACATATTAGAGTGAAAGGGGAAGTATGAGAGAGAGATTTAAGAAAAAAAGGTTTGGGGTCTGATGATTAACAGCCCTGTCACCTAAATAATGAATTTATATGATAAGGTTATTCTACAAAAATAGGAGATTACAATAATACCTCCAGCCTAGCATAAAATATCCACTCTAACAGTGTGCCATCCTTTTTTATTTATGGCAATGCCTCTATGCTAATCCGTGGTAGTTTCTCATTCACTTCGAATGCTTTTCCTCTTCCATCATCAATTTTTATTAGTTTATTATGGTTTTACTCATCTGCTTGGCAATGAGGACTTAGGGAGTTTGAAACTATCATGTTTGGGGAGCCTACATAGCGGTTTATATGGTTTTATTGTTTAAAGTACACAATTTTATCTTCATTAAGTGCTAAGGTTAGAGAGATCTTTGGAGTGGGAGCCTATTGGATACAGTTATGGAATCATTTGCTGGCTTGCCAAATGACTTTTACTCTGTGACTAGGTTCATAAGTTTCAGCATCTTAACTATGGAGATCTCTTTTGTGGCTGTGGTCATTTGTTGCCTTGTCATTGGAATACCACAAAATGTGTTTAAGTATTTGATTGACCCACCTTTTGCCATTCGCAGATACAACATCCCAGGTTGCATCTAAATAGGTTTGACTTGGTGATTACCCCTAAACACGATTATTATCCTTTGACTCATGAAGCACAAAAGCAGGTTCCTCAATTTATTCATAGGTGGTTAACTCCTCGTGAACCTCCTGACAGGCATGTGGTATGTATGGAGACCTAATTATTTGCACTGCAAATTTGAGAAGCTTTAACCTTACTTAAATATCAACTGCTCCCTGCACTTTGAAGCTTTATGCTATTATAATTCCCTTCCCCTGCCCCCTCCTCCCAAAAGCTATGATAACTAAAAACTTAAAAAATCAGGTCCTCACTACTGGAGCTTTACATCAAATTGATGCTACTGCACTTCGAAACGCAGCTAGCGCATGGCGTGATGAGTTTGCAACTCTTCCGAAGCCCATACTTGTGGTGAACATTGGTGGCCCTACAGGTAATCTTTTGTTATACACTGAATCTTTCTTGCTTGATGTTTTACAGGATTGGCATTTAATTATTTGACCTACTACATGATGATTGCTATTATGCTGTTTTTTAATCTAAAGACCTCCTTCATGTTAGGTTAGATTAAGCTCTTCGGAATGCTAGTACAAAAATTAGCGTTTGGCTGTGATGTTTTTCTTTTCTCTTCTAATTTGTTTTTTCTATCAATCGCTTGTACTAATGAAAAAAGACCAGAAAAAGAGCCCAGGATACACAGAGTATATGTTACAAGTGTAGTGAATCCATGAACTTTATATAAGTACCCCTGCTACCCATATTTCTAGTATTGGACCAGTCAGAGAAGGCAAAACTTCTTTCTTTAACTGTACAACAAGATCTTGGTTGTCCTAAAAACGCCATCCAGTACTCTCCTTCCAAAGGGAATACTATCTGGAGTAGATTGCAAAATAAATGCCCCAATTTTGTTACAAGAGCAGCCTTGCCAACACCCCACAGCAAGGCCAACAAACCAGGCAATATCCACTGGATACCAGAGACCAAATAACAATATTAGTTGGGCAACAGAATAGTGAAGGGAAAAAAAAGTGGTCTACACTACTTGGGTGATGTTTCACTTTCTACATTACACAGTGTAGTATCACTTCACATGTGGTTCTGGTCACATGTTTGATACAATTTTCTTATAATTTCTTTTTAAATACATGTTAAATTCTTTTTGCTTTTTCGTTCATCAACTAATTTGATAAGATATAGTAGTTTATAAGCCAATAGACACATAGAGTTTACAAGTCCCTAACAAAACATATTTGTGTACTAATTGATGCGTTAGCGAGTGGCTGTCCTCCCAGAAAGAAATTGTTTCAGTTAGCAGAGGTTGTGACTTATTTAGCAAAATGCATTCCTTGACATGGGAGTGACTTACGTTGTGTGGCATACTTTTTTCCTTTCATTTTATTTTCACCGGCTCACTCCAAATTTATACTTCGAAGGATAATGCAAGAATTATTTTATAGCTCTCCTTTTTCTGGAATTTGTTTGAATCTCAAGTTCAAATCATTATGACCTGTTAAAGGACATTTAGGAAAGCTTAAGATGTTTATCCTTTATGTTACAGAGATTTCCATTGCACGTATGTGATTGAAGAGTCAATACAGACCTCATTTATCTGAGGAATATTAGATCATTCATTTTCTTAGTGTTCTAGAATGTTTGGAATAATTTTTCTCATCCTAATTTGTTATTGTTGTTTGGAATGGTCCATTTATTCTAGTAAAGGATTTATTTTGTTTTTTTTTTCCTCTTTAATAGGAAATTGTCGTTATGGTGCTGACCTTGCAAAGCAATTGACAACCAATCTGCATAGTGTTCTTGCAAGCTGTGGAAGCATCAGAATATGTTTCTCTAATAGGACGCCTGAAAAAGTATTGCTACAGAGAACATTTTCTTAGAAAAATTTGTATTACTATGGCTGGCATTCATTGCTTTCCCTTTTGCTTGTCCACAGGTATCTAATGTCATAACAAAAGAGCTTGGAGATAACCCAAAAGTTTACATCTGGGATGGTCAAGGTATCATGTGAAATTTATTTTTTTTCAGGTCAAATTTATTGTTGAAATGATTTAGGGTTTTTATGTTGTACTGATATGATTGCCAGAGCCAAACCCACACATGGGTCATCTAGCCTGGGCCGATGCTTTTGTTGTCACTGCAGATTCTGTCAGTATGATAAGTGAGGTTTGCAGCACTGGGTAAGATTAAGGAAGTTACATCTGTAATTGATGATTTAGGGCATATTTTCTTTAACATTATTTTTTATTTAAGTAGATTAATTCTATCTGTCCATATTTTCAGGAAGCCTGCCTATATTATGGGAGCTGAGCGTTGTACATGGAAGTTGTCAGAGTTCCATAAATCACTCAAGGAGAGAGGAGTAGTTCGACCATTTACAGGTTCTGAGAATGTAAGTAAAAATTAATCTGTTTCTGTTACTCTTCCTATACAAGGGTCATCTGATTGTAGAAGGGTGCCATTTTTAGGATTGAATTGTTCTTTTCATCATTTTCTGTCTACTCTGATAGACAAACTGACAGACAGTGTCGGGAAATAAAAGAGACAGAAAAACAAAGGGGGGAGAGGTTATGTTGATATCCCTTCAGATCCCAGTTTTGACCCTTTTAATTGGCCCTTCCTCACCTAGAACTTCGGCCCATGATTTTTTAAACTAAGATTTCTTGATGGGTTCTTCTAATGAAAATTCAGATGTTTTCTTCTAATTAAATGTTACTTTGTATTAAATTGTAGGTAACTATTTGTTCGTAAATGTGTTTTTTCGCTCTCTTTGGATGGGTTCTGTTTTATTCTTTTATAGTTTCATGAGCTTTATGGGCCATTATAGTGTTAGAAGGTTCTTACTCTTCTAGTTTTCTTGGTGGCATCACAAATGTGTACATTTTAGTTTGCTTATAATGATAATTTAAATTTTCATGCTTGGAATTTGCTTAAAAACTCGTTCTTTTACTTACCCTTATTCTAACCATATTCTTACTTTCTTTTGATCGCCATCTTTACAGAATGAAGATTTATATTGGTCTGAATCTTACTTCTTTTTTCTCTATCTTATTATCTCGTTGCTTTATTCAAATTTTGACAGATTTCAGAGAGCTGGAGTTACCCTCCACTTAATGACACTGCAGAAGCAGCGAGTCGAGTGCATAAAGCACTTGCTGAGCGTGGATGGAGATTGCGGCCATAGGAAGTGAATTGATAATCATTGCTTCTTGTAAACACATTCAAATCTTATGTTAAAAGGTACACCCATTACAAATTAGGTTTTCCTGATAGCACGTATAGGAATGACAGCTAAAGGCTGTGGGGGCTCGTATATTTTGATTTTTCCCCTTTTGGGGTCTTGAGATGTGTAGAATAAAGGCCATCTGTAATTGTGCGGCATGTAAATTTGAGGGGCGAGCTTTTATTGTTCTAAGGTTGGGTTGGTCTTTATTCTGAAAACAATTCATTTGTAATTTAAAGTGGTTTACTAGATTCTTTTTTATTTCCAATTACTTAGAGCAATTCTGTAGTAGATTGTTATGAGATCGTTACCATACCTTTAAATAAGGTCCCAGATTATTAATCGTTAATATTGACAGGGTAGCAACAGAAAATTTCCCAGAAAGATGTTACGTTAATCTCTTTTCTCTTTTATCTTTCTTTTCGTTTCCTAATTGATTTGAAAATTAGTTTGATCAGAATTGTGTTTTTCTGGAGTTGTGTTCGAAGACTTCAGCATTGTTTGGTGGACAAGGCAAGCTTGCATCGAGCAACATAACACCCAAGTTTGAGATAGTTAGTGGATTAACTTAATTAATTTCACTACCTAGAACTTGTTTAAATGTTTTTTGACTTTGGTTGGTTAATTAGAATTTTATCAAATCGTCCTTCAAGAGCCAGTTTCTACTTGAACCTTAACATTGGACTTAAAGTTCACTGGTAATTGGAGTTCAAGAGAGGAGAAAGAACAAAGCCCTCGAGACCCAAAGTCTTACAATTGTGAAATTTGAAACTTAAAGTAGTACCAATAGAAATATTTAGGGTAATTCTGTAGGAGTACACTCAACCATTCACAATAGAGGTGCACCCAGTTCTTTGAATACAAGCGATACTCTAAACTACAAGGAGAAGGAGGGTTTCTCACATACACACTACCAAGGTGTCATGGGAGTTTGAACTTAAGACAACTAGTTTGCAAGTCAAAACTATTTTCCACTGGGCTAAACCTCGTTGGTGCCATGCACTCAGTTGTTAAATGTACTACAATTATAAAACCAGCAATATTTGAAAATTGTCAAAACAAATCCTCAAATTTTCTTTTTGTTTATTGGGAGAGTAATATAAGCATTGAAAATTAGAGAAAATTTAGTAAGGGAAGGAGCTAAAGAACTGAAAATTCGAAAACTACAGAAAGAAACCGCCTACTATTTACCAGTGTTCGGTCTACTTAGCTTGGTGGATGTGCTTTTTTAAAAGACCTAGCATGGTCATACAGCTCCTCTAGTGTTTCTGAATATATACTATGTGAAGTAAATTAACTCAAGGAAATCTTAGCATCAAGCTTATAATTACATTATGTAAATTATTTCGTGATCTCATTGCTGACTAAATCCCACCACTAATCTGATCCATCACCCAAACCAATTATTATATACTAATTAAGTGCAGATTATACTCATATCATGGTCAAACACAAACTTAATGCATAGGTTGTACATAATTAAACACCATCTCTTACATAATACTTGCACTTCCATTCACATTTGCCTATGATGTTGCATAGGTGGAGCAAGTGAGCTTTTGGCAACAACTCCTGTTCCTCTATACATGCGTTTTATGATGTATGCATTAAAACAAAGAACAAAATTAACTAACCCATTCACTATAAATCTCTCCTCTCATATCATTTACCTATATAAAACCCATACATCCCAGCATCCCTTTGCACAAATACATTCTATCCCAAGCCCTCTCAATAACCTGATCACAGAAACCTCTCACATTCTACATTCTAATATGCACTCAAAAAAGAGTGGTGAGATGGCAATTAGTGGTGATGCCAAGGCCAATTATGATGCCAAAGGAAAGGCTGTTGAACGCGCTCCTCCTCCACCTCCTCCGCCTGTTGTAGTGACCACAAAAGCTACCAAAATCAGGAATATTAGAGGAAAGAGAGGTCTAGCAATTATAGACATCGTGCTGAGGCTCGGCGCCGGTTCAGCTGCTCTTGCTGCTGCTTACATTGCAGGGAATACTGAACAGATTCTTCCCTTCTTCACACAGTTCTTCCAGTTCCATGCTCAGTACAATGATCTTCCAACTTTCACGTATGCAAACTTCTGATTAACAAATATTATGTGTGTTTAATTAATTTAAGAGCAGTGATGGTTTCATTAATAAATATGCAGGTTTTTTGTGGCTGCAAATGCAGTGGCTGTTGGATACATAGGCTTCTCCTTGCCCTTCTCAATAGTCTGCATCGTTCGACCTCATGCAATAGGGGCAAGGCTACTACTTGTTTTCCTTGACACAGTAAGCTAATATAAAGCCATTTGACTAACAAATTACAAATATAAATACTAGGGTTTAGGGCTTTTCTCTTGCTTGTTAGATAAAGATTGACTTGCTGAAAACATTGCTTGCTTGGTCTTGAGAAAGAGGTAAAAAAATGGATGCCAAATTGTTGTTAAATGCTTTGCAGGTTATGGTTGCTCTAGTTATGTCTGCAGCTGGCGCTTCTACAGCAATTGTATACTTGGCTCATAATGGGAACTTGAACTCCAACTGGCTTGCTATTTGCATGCAATATACTGACTTTTGCCAGGCGCTTAGTGAGGCTCTTGTGGCTTCGTTTGTCGCTGCAGTCTTTTTCATGTTGCTGGTGGTGAATTCTACTTTTGCTCTAAAAAGAAAATGAGAAACCACCTTCTTATTGAATATGATGCTTTAGTTATCATGGCCATCACAAGCGTATTTCAAAAGAAAGAAGATGGACAAGAAGAAAAAACCACAACGGTTCTAGTTTCTGGTATCTGTTGTAAATTAGTAAAGTGATGGAGTGGAGGAATTATGTTGTGTGGGTTTGATTAAATGCCAGGGACATATGTTATCTGTGTATATTATTAATTGCATCATAATTAGGATTTATGTAAACTATTTAAAGTAATGAAGGAATTGTGTGGGTTTGATTCAAGGTGTTTTCCTTCATTTTTTTGTTTACTTTCCCCGGTTTCTGGAGAATATTCCGTGATAAGGCTCCAGACTCCAATCGGAGTGTTCTTGGTCAGTATAGTGGAAGCAAAATATTTCAGATCCTAGGTCAAACAATTAAGCCACACAATTTGGGAATTATTTGACCTAAGTAGGAGTTACTCAATTTAATTGAGAGTTACCTGATTTAATTGGGATTTATTTGATTCTTGCCTTAATTAGGGATTTGATTTAAATTCAATCCCTAATTACATCATTCTCGCCAAATTAGGGAAGAATAATTCATTTCCATATGTGGAATTATTCTTCTGAAACCCTAGCCTCCGAGGCCCCTATAAATAGATGGCTACGTACAAAGGTTGAGAGACATCTAAAATTCTATTTGAAACTCTGCATAAATTCCCTCTCACAAACCCTAGCCGCCATAACTTTCTCTCTCTCACACAAGGCTTCGGCCACCTCACACGGCTCGGCCGCAGGTTCACACCATACACACATCTTCGTACCCTTTTTAGCTATTGTTTCTCTACGAATTAGTTGAACTGACTTAGGCATCGGAGGGCCTTTGGCCAACACCCCCGGGGTGTGGTCCTCTTATTCAAATTCATTTGCAGGGAGAAAGAGACGACGAAGAGGAATGAGGAATCTTAGACGAATATTCCCGTGTGACGAAAATCGCTACCACAAATTGGTGCTCTCAACGAAAGCACCAATTTGTGGGAACAAATTTCGTCCCACGAGAATATTCGATCGATTCATTCCCCTTTCTTCTTCATCGTCTCTTTCTCTCCTGCAAAATAGATTGGAATAAGAAGACCACACCCGGGGGTGTTGGTCAAAGGCCCTCTGATGCCTAAGTTAGTTCAATTGATTCGTAGAAAAACAATAGCTAAAAAGGGTACGGAGATATATGTATGGTGTGACTGGGCGGCCGGAGCCATGTGTGGTGGGCGGAGCCTTGTGTAAGGGAGAGAGAGAGGGCGGGAAGGAGGGAATTTTTGTGAGCTTAGAATGGCTTACCTCATGCCTTGCATAGCCTCGTATTTATAGAGCCTCGTAGTGTTTGGGTTTGGAGAAAAATAATCCTTGTTGGGAAAGGAATTATTTTTCTGATTTTAGGAGATTTAAATCAATTAGGGATTTAATGAAAATCAAATCCCTAATTCAAGGCAAGAATCCTCAAATCAAATAATCCCCAAATTGAAGGAAATATTTGACCTAAAGTTTGGCTAAAATTTGGTTCCCACAGGTACCCTAGCAGTCCTCCCTTACATTATTCTTTCTCATTTTGCAATTCTTAAATTTTTTTCTCAAGTGTGCGAAATTGTTACCCAACATAATATTGCTACAATCCATCTCAATATACCTTCATTTTGCATTAGTTATGTGGCCAAACGCAGTAGTACTAATTTACATCATAGGAGCCTTTTCAAATTAATTTCAACTACTTTAAAATGACACCAGTTAGGGGTGTCAATTTTTGACATGACTCTAAAATGATAGAAGTTAGTAGGATAGGGTTTACCATTGCTCGAACACGAACACTAATATGACACGACCAGTTAAAGACGGGAGTATTTGAGCGGAGTTATTCTTGGTTGTTATAAAATCAAATTGTTATTTCTAATGTATTGGTTGTAAGGCCAGACATGAGATTTTGAAGGTTATGTGCGAAACTTAAACTTTGGACCCTCACATAATCTAATATGAAAAACACTAAAAATATAATTTACAATGACTTAATGCCATAAAATAATTGTTTATAATTAAAATTCATAATCAATTCACATTTAATGACATTCACAAATCCAATTCATTAAAGTTTTAATGTTTCAATTTGAGAAAGTTAAATATTAGTGTTCGGTACAAAAATAAGAATCCATTGCCAATGTCATGGATCTTCTTATTAATTCCACAAAAGGCCAATCTATATTTTCCAATGTATTTCACTCTTGATTCGTTTTTGAACAACTCCACCAATTCTTTTTTTTTTTTTTTTAGTGTGTGAGAAAGAAAAGAGAGAGATTGATGATGATTTCTGCATAACAGAAAATAAGTTTAAGAGGAATAATAAGACATGAACTTTTTTGTTTTGTTTTGAGTTGGGAAAACCGTATACTGCAACTTTTTTTTGGGTAAACTGCCTTTTGCCCTTAAACTATGTCATAATAATTTTCAATTCACCCAATAATCAATTTTTTTTGGTAAATTAAAGATACGAACTATATAAAAATAGCCAATTTTTCCCTTACTGTTAGATTTCAGACTTCATCCAATTTTCCGTTAAAAACAAAAATTTGACACGTGGAAAATAAAAAAAAAATTCAAAATGGAAAAATGGAAAATCCACTCGAATTCGTCACCAATAGCCAGATCCAAGTCAACGCGATGAGGAAAAGAGAAATAGGAGGGAGGTGGAGAGATGAGGTGAGGGGAGAGAAATAGAAATGGAGGAAGAGACAGAAAGGAGGTGGCACGTCACCAGAGCCAGTATGATGGATGTCGTCGGTGTTAATGGGCAAGGTCGACTTATTCTCTGAGTGGCTGATGGCGGTGGGGTTTTGTATTTTTTCTCTTTTTCTAATTGTTTTTAATTTTTTAAAACTATTAGCCACTTGCACCATCGTAGTTGGGTGGACAGCTTTAATGTGGGCGTATGGTAGGAGGAATTCTAAGGTACTATCACACAATCACGTGTTGTTATCAATTCAATTATTATAATATAGGTGGACGATGACAAGACTCATATGTCATGGATCCCTAAGGCTAGCTAAGATATAGTATTATATATATATATATATATATACACATATTACAATATAATTGGATTAAGAACAACTCCGTGGCAATATAATTGTCACTCTAAAGAACTACTCACGTGAGGTACTATAATATGATGTGGCATTGGATTTTAAAAACACAACTTCAATTATATTTTAAAAATCATATATGATCTTATTTAAGCCCTAAAATCTAAATGATTCCCCAAGTATAGCCAAAGCATAGTCTAAAATATCGAATAATATCGACGAAATATTGATGATATTATCGTTTTTTTGGATCACGGATATTTTGGAACGTATCCATACACATCATATAAATATCGATAATATCAAAAAATATCGATGTCGATAATTTCGCTCACACTTTAACAATATTTTGTCAAAATATCGCTATAATATCAAAAATATCAAAACTATCGATGTAATGAAAAGAAAAAAAGGAAAAAAACACAAAGCACACACGCAAAGGGGATTCAAACCCTTGCCATTTCACTCCTCCAAAGCCTTAACCATCATGTTGCTTATGTTTTTGTGATAATATGCTAAAATATGTATATTTATATTGTTTTTGCAAGAATTAGATTTTCACATGAGAATGTGAGTCTTTGACCTTTCATTTTGGGATAGAATCAAGCAGTTCATGGAAAGAATCCGAGACCCAATCTTCAAATGATTTTGCTTATGGAAAACGTCAACCAATCTCAGATCCATATGGGTGGCATGTTAACAATTACATGGAAAACTATTTTGGGGATTTATCATTTGATGACTACTCACAATACACTTACTCTACACATAAAGATGATGAAGATACTGAAATGTTTTGAACCTCATAGTCACTCATTATAAAGTGTAAAATATTGTAGTAAATCATTATATATAAATGATTATGGTGTGTTTAATTTTCTTTCATTAATTACTACGTATTTTCTACACTCACAGTATTTGTCAGCTCGTTATATAATCAACTTAAATCAGTTAAACTCATCATGTAATGAGTTTCCTTCCAATTTTTTGTGATAAACTAATAGATAATTGACTAAATAAACATCCTCCAAAGTTTCAAAAAAAAATTCCAAGTTTTTCTTACAATTTCTGTGGTTTTTATTCAAATTTTATCAATATCGATAATATCCCAATATCTCTATTGAAATTTCCGTATTTTTGAACTATCCGATATTTCGGATACCATTGATATTTCCAATAGCATCGATATTTCGGACCTTGATCCAAAGTCACTAAATGCGATTGCTGCTTGTTTCATGACCGGGATCCTTGCGGCATATAGATTCCTTAATTATATGGTCTACTCGAACACAACCAATTAATTGTAAGTGTTTTCTATGTAATACTTAATAATTGTTAGCCCTTTAAAATAAAAACTAACATAACGAATTGTAAAGTTTTTCCAAGTAATACTGAACAATCGAATGTCGGCAAAAAATAAAAATAAAAATTGAAGATATAACAAAATGTTTGTGCAAATTTGCAGTCGCTAATATTCTGCTTGCACAACTAAATATAAAAATTAACCAATCCACAAAGAAAAAAAAATTTAAAACAAAAATTTATACCATTTTAAAACAAAACAAAACAAGAAGGAAGAAGAATCCCTTTTACTAAATTTTGATATCTTGTTGACCATGTGTGCATCTCATTATTGGGATAAAGTTTTTTTTATAAAAGACCGAATCTTCAAATCTTATATTTATAGCTAAATGCTCTTAATTACTTGAGCTACAAACTCCTTATTATCATTGGATGAAGTTACTACGAATTATTAGACCACATAACATAACTTTTTTAGAAGAAAAATGCAATAATTATTCATAGCTCTATAAAAAGGCAACAAATCAGTCTCAATGTCCAAGTTTCTCTTTCAACATTTCCACAAAATCCAATACAATAAAGCCTACTTATTCCCCAACCCAATAACCATAATCCATACAGATTTTCTCTTTCTCGCTCTCTTATTTCCCGGAAAATCTTCCATGATCTCCTCAGTCTTTAATTCCTTGCTTAATAATTCCCCAAGGCTGCAATTGCGTTTGTTCTCAAAAGACCTTCAAACACTAAACCCTAAACCATAATTTTCTTTGTCATTTGCAAAGCACGCATTCACACCAACCCTTTGATAACGTGATGGCAGCTGAGAAAGCCATTGTCATGAGAAGCTACCAAAACTTCAACAGGGAGATGCTGATCACGCTGTGCTTCGCATTCCCGCCTCTCTTCTTAGCCCTCTGGTGCTCCTCCATATGGCATCCGGCCACCGCCAATCTTTCCCGCCAGTTTTACGGGGCACTCATCGCACTATTCGGTAGTCATCATTTGTACGCTTTCTTGCTATGCAATGTGCTTATTGTTGCCATCTACTCTATGTCCCCCATTGGGCGATCACCCGATGTCTACGAAGAGTCCGCCATCAACAGTGAGTATTGGCGGAGTATATATCTGGAACCAGAGACAACGCCAGAGGAGGAGGAGGAGGAGGAGGAGGATCAGAACAAACAAATCGCATTGTCTGGGGATATTAGTGCCGTAGTGCCTCTTCTTCATGACAACACAAAGTTGAGTTGCAGCGAAGAGCCGACAGGGAGGCATCCAAGTGCTATGGAGGAACTGAACGATAAGGAATTCCAGCAGATAATAGATGATTTCATTTTTAGATCGAAGAAGGATATTCTGGGGGAAGAGATTCAAAGTGAAAAATGTATGAAAGAAAAAGGAGAAGAAGAAGATAATAGGGCAACCACATCATATATGTCTCTTTCAATATTTCGTTAATCAATAAAGTCCTTTGTCGAAGGTAATTTTAGTAGGAATTAGTATTTGACTATAATTAAAATGGTTAAATAAGTAGGAGGTAATCTGAGTAGGAAAATTAGGTTTTTGACTATTTTACAAGGTTTATTAGCTGCCAAGACTTATGGATCGGGGCGTATGTGTATTTTCTTGTTGACTGGCTTTAGGAAGAAGGGAAGGGGTTTGAAACTGAAAAAAGACAGAAAGAATGGCTCCAGGTCTTTTTTTGTCAATTTATGATGTTTAATGTGTTGATTATTTGCGTTTTCTTAATTACCTGAGATATCCTGACAATGAATTAAAGATTTAATTTTTTTTATTAATATTTTATTCTACTTGAGCAAAAAACGTGGGCCTCATAGTGCCACGTAGGCAATTAATGGAGAAATTAGACGGAAGGGTTAATTACAGTTTAGTATCCTGTACTTACACCCTTAAGGTATGTTAGTCTCCGTCTTTTAATTTTTACAATCGCATACCCTTCGTTTGTAAATTTTTTGCAATGTGGTTCCAACATTAGGGTTTCTGTTTGATCTCTCTGTTAACTGCCTACGTGGCATTGTGGGTTCCATATTTTTTAATTTTTTAATTTTAAATTGATTAAAATATGAATAAAATATTAAAAATAAAAAAAAATAAGAAATCAAAAAATTTCCTCTCTCTCTCTCTCTCCGTGTAAAAATTCTCCCAAACCACTGCGATTTTCTTCTCCCCTTCATTCCACCATGCCCACTCGCAACCATCCTCCAAAACCCCCACCTCCAACGAACCAAGCCCCCAGCCCGGCAACCACCCAGACTCCCTCCCCTTCCCCCCTCGATTACTTCTCCCCTTGCCCCGACCCTAAACTCCAATCCCCACCTACCAACCACAACTTGGCGACCACTCTCTCCATCCTTCTCAATCCTCACAACAACAATTCCTCATTCTCCTTTGCCCTTCTTCATCTCTCTCAAGTTCCATTTTTGTCAATTGGGTTATGTGATTTTAGCCTCCCTTCACCATGAAGATTAGCAACAACCTCGTCGGGCTTCTCAACTTCATCACCTTCCTCCTCTCAATCCCGATCGTCGTAGACGGAGTGTGGCTGAGCAAGCAAGGGAGCACCGAGTGCAAGAAATTTCTGGACAAGCCCGTCATCATTCTCGGCGTTTTCCTTATGCTGGTCTCGCTCGCGGCCTCATCGGCGCTTGCTGCAGAGTCTCGTGGCTCCTCTGGGTCTACCTCCTCGTCATGTTCCTCCTCATCGTCGTCCTCTTCGCAGGGCCGGCCCTGGGTGATTGAAGGCCCAGGGCAAAACTCTAAGAGTGTGTCCTTTATTCATAAATTAAAATTTTTTTTATCAAAAAATTAATTTTGTTCAAATTATAAGAGTTTACAAAAGGCAATGAAGAACACGTTGGGTCTTATTAGAACCTTTTTTTAACGTTGGGTCTTATTTTGTAATGTTCGAAGATAATAATGTGAGGAAAAATGTCCACAGTGTTCATCAATAGGGAAAAATGTGTGAAGACAAAGAATAATAAAACCTATTTTAGATGTTGCTGTATGTCGATGGGTGTTGTTGATCAGCTGAGTTTCAACTTCTCAAAATGGCTTGTTTTCCAACTCAGTTTCGGGGGGGAGAGAGAGAGAATCACAACAACAACAAAAAAAGTCCTTTTAATTTCAAGAGTTTGCTTCGTCTGCTTCTTGGAAAACAATTAATGTAGACTACCAAGTCAGTTTTCATAGAGAGTCTGAAAAGAAAAAAGATCTGTTGGCATACATGCCTCTCTCTCTCTCTCTGTTTTTTCACTCTTCTCTCTCTGTTGGCATTCATATATTTTTTTTTGGTCTGATCATATACACATATATATATATATTAAGCAAATTTTTTTTTTTTGTGCCCTTCTCAATCGTGGGCCTCCTGCGGGGGCTCTAGTTGCCCTGGCCAAGGGTCGGCCCCTCTTCTCTCTCTGTTGGCATTCATATATATATTTTTTGTCTGATCATATACATATATATATATATATATATTAAGCAAATGTATTTATTTTTTTTTGCCCTTCTCAATCATGGGCCTCGGGCAGTGGCCCTAGTTGCCCTGGTCAAGGGCCGACCCCGCTTCTCTCTCTGTTGGCATTCATATATTTTTTTTTTGTCTAATCATCTATATATATAAAGCAAAAGGCAGAGAATGGTGAAACATTCAAAATACCAGAAAATGCCCTTGAGTAATGCAAACATTAAGAATTGAAATTATTAATTAAATGAGGATAATATGGTAAATTCACACTTTTCATATTAAAAAAAATTAAAATTTAAGAAAAAAATCAGATAATGGATCCTATTTTTATGGAACACAACTACCCATTATCTTTTTTAATTCTAAAATAAATTTAAACCTTTTAAAAAAAAGCCTCTCGCAGGCACGGAAGTGCATGCAGAGAGGCTAGTATACATATATATATATTAAGCAAATATAATTTTTTTTTGTGCCCTTCTCAATCGTGGGCCCTGGGCGGTGACCCTAGTTGCCCTGGCCAAGGGCCGGCCCTGCCTCTTCGCTTTCACCATCTTTGCCTTCGCCGTCACCAACGCAGGCGCCGGCAAAGTGCTTTCCGAGAAAGAGTACAAGGAGTCCAGGCTTGGGGACTATTCTCACTGGCTGCAAAAGAGGGTCAACAGGCACCAAGAATTGGAATAAGATCAAGAGTTGCCTTATTGATAGCAAGGTCTGCTCTACGTTTCAGGAAAATTATGTCAACGATACCATCTCCGAGTTGTATAAGGAGAACTTGCCTGCGCTTCAGGTATGAACAACATTCATGGGTTTTGTTAATTTTTTTTCAATTTGGCTTTGGGTATGTATTGAGCTTTGGTTTGTGCTTGGTCGAGATCTGGAAATTTGGTTCAATTTCTAGGCTTAGTTCTTAGTCTCTGAATTTGGGTTTGTTAACTTTTCATGCCTGTTTTGTTTTCAATCTTGGATGTGTTTGATTTTAAGTTGGAATGTGGATTCTGAATGTGGGTTATGGATAATTTGTCTGGTTTGATTTGGAGGTGGGGGAGGGAGTCTGGGTGGTTGCCGGCTGGGGTCTTGGTTCGTTTGGAGGTGGGGG
Organism: Prunus fruticosa; assembly: GCA_018703695.1. NCBI lineage: Eukaryota > Viridiplantae > Streptophyta > Magnoliopsida > Rosales > Rosaceae > Prunus > Prunus fruticosa. Next base: position 16,007,300 of record CM031922.1, read on the forward strand.
TTTTGCAAGATGGCTGCGAGTGGGCATGGTGGAATGAAGGGGAGAAGAAATTCGCAACGGTTTGGGAGAGTTTTTACAGAGAGAGAGAGAGAAATTTTTTGATTTTTTGATTTTTAATATTTTAATCAATTTAAAATTAAAAAATTAAAAAATGTGGGACCCACAATACCATGTAGGCAGTTAATAGAGAGATCTAATAGAAACCCTACTAATGACGGAATCACATTGCAAAAAATTACAAACTAAGGGCATGCGATTGTAAAAATTGAAAAGACTGGGATTAACATGTCTTAACGGTGTAAGTACAGGGTACTAAACTGTAATTAACCCTAGACGGAATCCTAACAACAGAATCACATTGTAAAAAGTTGAAAAGAATGGGGTATGTAATTGTAAAAATTGAGAAAATATGAACTAACATGTCTTAAGGGTATAACCACAGGGTACCAAATGGCTATGTTGTTTGTGATGTTGAGAGTTGTCTGCTTCACTTGTGTATTGAGATGAAATTAATTAGAAAGTCCAAAATATGAAAAGAGGTCATGAATTTATGTAAAAAGATAAATCATGATAAAGTGTATTAGAGTGTATCATAGGTATTTTTGGTATTTAAATAAAGTATATTTAATTAATTTTACATTTTAATTTAAATATTAGAGTGTACTTAAATTATAAGGCATACTCAACAAGGCTGGGGGAGGGGGGAAGTTGTTCCAGCGGATAGCCCAAGGCCGAGGGAGGTGTGGGACCCACCAACTCGGGCTGGCCCAAGGGGCTTCCACCCGAGGTCCAAAACGAGGGCGGTGACATCACGCTCAACGTCAGGCCTGACGTCAAGCATGCGAGGTCAACCGCTGGAAGCCACGTGGCATGCCCTAGCGCTCCGATTTGCTTCTACAGCCTTCATCCAACGACTCGCGTTTTTCCAGCAATAAAATTATGAAAAAATTGAAATTTTAAAAAAAAATTACTAAAAAATACTTTAAAATTCCGATTTTTTTTCCTATAAATACCTATAAATACCCTTCACTTTCAACACCAATTTTCATACATTTTATTCTACTTCTACTATTACTCAACATTTTCATCTCTTTCGCCTTGTATTTTTATTTCTTATTTTTATGGCTTCTTCTATTGAAATTCATCCGAAATTTGAACCCAAAAATCTTATCCGGAAATTTTATCCGATTGTAAATAGTCTTGACACATAGGAACCCGGAAATCTTATCCGAAAATATTATCCAAATTAATTATTGAGGTAAAAAAATTTGTGAAAAAAACAAAAAAATGAATAGTAATTGCCCTTAGCCATGGCAACGGGTGAAAACACAAAATATACTATTTGCAAGGGCAACTACTATTCATATGAATAGTGACTGCCCTAGCTCCCCCTAGCTATGGCTAAGGGCTGGGGGGTAAAACTCCAAAACCCATTTCCAGCAACAAAATCCAGCCCGGGCAACTCACTGGACCCCACCTGCCGGGAGGCCTGAAGGAGAATCAACCTCATGCTGGCCCGAAGGCGCGTGCACAAGCGCCAACGTTAAAAAAAATTTCCTGCGCGCGTGACAGCTTTTCCCCAACGGTCATATGCCACATGGCAGCTTCTGTCCTTCCGATTGCTTTTGTCATCCAATCCAACGCCCATTAATATTTCAAGGCCAATTTTTTTTAAAAATTCCCAAAAATTACTGAATTTTTTTCTATAAATACCAATCAATCCTCTTCATTTTTAACAACAAATCCTCATACATTTTCTCCTCCTCCAACTAATATTCACTTTCTAGTCCATATTTTTTCCATTTTCTACTCCATATTTTTTTCACTTTCAAGTTTAATTTTTCTCTATCATATTATGGCTTTTTCTCAAGAAACCGGAGGGGCATGGAGCATCGTGGAAGATGTCTTGTTGTGTGAGTGTTGGATCCAAATTAGTCATGATCCCATATGGGGTAATGAGATGAAATTCAGTCAAATGTGGAAAAAAATTCATCGCGAATTTGTGAAAGATCGGGTTCCACCCGTCCAGAAATGGCATTGTCTAGTCGGTGGAAAATTCTCAACAAAGAATTGGGGAAATGGAGAGATACCCTCACTAAAGCGATGGATAACCAAAGAAGCGGGGAAAATCTAAGCGATGAGGTAAATTATTTGTAATTTTCATTATATTAATTTAAATTTAAATGTTTCTTGCAATTTTTATATTTTGTTAATATTTCTTGTCTTTCTAATATTTATTTAAATGGTTGTTGCATTCTCTATATTTTGTTAATATTTCTTGGATTTTCTTTCATATGTTTATCTTTTTTGCATTACCAATATTTTGTTTGAGTTCTTTGCATATTAAATTTTTTTTAATATAGATTGTGCAAGCTTAAATGTGGTTTGGTGCTACTGGACAAGGGAAAAAAACTTTCAACCATACCCTGTTTGTACAATATATGGCCAAGCATTCCCAAGCCAATCCAAGCAAAGGGAATGGAGTCCCACATCGACAAAACACAAGAGGAGGGGACTCTCCCTTCTTTATAAAAGGAGACCTCTCCCCTTCAAGAAAAAGGAGGAGGAGGAGGAGGAGGAGAGTTGGAGCAGGCTACTGGGGCCCTATGGGCTTATCCATGAACCCATTTACAAGCCCACGAATCATCGGCCATTAGCCAGATCCTCAGCCTTCGGCCATCAGCCTTCGGCCAGGCGGCCTTCGGCCATCAGCCTTCGGCATCTGCATTCGGCCTTCGGTATTCTTCCTCTTCCCTTGGGTCTAACCCTATGTACAATGTATACACACATTATCATAATGAGAACATACTTCTCCGTGGACGTAGCCCATTATTCGGGTGAACCACGTACATTTGTCTTCTGTATGCATGTTCATTTATTTACCAAATGCTCCTACATCCTGACGGTCATCACCTTCAACATCCATCTCATCTTTAAGTTGGCCTACATACTACCTGTCTAGTTTTAGCGCCAACAGATTGGCGCCGCCTGTGGGAACCGACACAAAACGCTATGTTGTTCTCCTTCACGAGTGCTCTCGGCACCCTTTTGAGCCATGCCCTCGGCACCTCCTACCATCTGCCTTCGGCCTTCGGCACCCTTGCATCATTCGGCGCGTGCGATGTCTAAACATCCCCCCAATGATTCGGCATCTGCCTTCGGCCTTCGGCACCCTTGCATCATTCGGCGCGTGCAATGTCTAAACACCCCCCCAATGATTCGGCATCTGCCTTCGGCCTTCGGCATCCCTTGCATCATTCGGCGCGTGCGATGTCTTCACATCCCCCCAATGATTCGACATCTGCCTTCGGCCTTTGGCACCCTTGCATCATTCGGCGCGTGCGATGTCTTCACATCCCCCCAATGATTCGGCATCTGCCTTCGGCCTTCGGCATCCCTTTCATCATTCGGCGCGTGCGATGTCTTCACATCCCCCCAATGATTCGGCATCTCCCTTCGGCCTTCGGCACCCTTGCATCATTCGGCGCGTGCGATGTCTTCACATCCCCCCAATGATTCGACCATCAGCCTTCAGCCATGCCGAACTGCACCTTCTAGGAGACACTTCTCCAGCACCTTTTCTCAAAGCCATGTCGAACGACACCTTCTAGGAGACACTTCTCCAGCGCATTTTCTCAAAACCATGCCGAACGACACCTTCCAGGAGACAGTTCTCCCAGACGGCGCGCCAATCTGTTGGTGCTAAAACTAGACAGGTAGTATGTAGGCCAACTTAAAGATGAGATGGATGTTGAAGGTGATGACCGTCAGTATGTAGGAGCATTCGGTAAATAAATGAACATGCATACAGAAGACAAATGTACGTGGTTCACCCGAATAATGGGCTACGTCCACGGAGAAGTATGTTCTCATTATGATAATGTGTGTATACATTGTACATAGGGTTAGACCCAAGGGGAAGAGGAAGAATAGCGAAGGCCGAATGCAGATGCCGAAGGCCGATGGCCGAAGGCGCCTGGCCGAAGGCCTGATGGCCGAGGCTGAGGATCTGGCTAATGGCCGATGATTCGTGGGCTTGTAAATGGGTTCATGGATAAGCCCATAGGGCCCTAGTAGCCTGCTCCAACTCTCCTCCTCCTCCTCCTCCTTTTTCTTGAAGGGGAGAGGTCTCCTTTTATAAAGAAGGGAGAGTCCCCTCCTCTTGTGTTTTGTCGATGTGGGACTCATTCTCTCCTAGAAGGTGCCGTTCGGCATGGCTGAAGGCTGATGCGATGGCCGAAGGCTGATGGTCGAATCATTGGGGGGATGTGAGACATCGCACACGCCGAATGATGCAAGGGTGCCGAAGGCCGAAGGGAGATGCCGAATCATTGGGGGGATGTGAAGACATCGCACGCGCCGAATGATGAAAGGGATGCCGAAGGCCGAAGGCAGATGCCGAATCATGGGGGGATGTGAAGACATCGCACGCGCCGAATGATGCAAGGGTGCCAAAGGCCGAAGGCAGATGTCGAATCATTGGGGGGATGTGAAGACATCGCACGCGCCGAATGATGCAAGGGATGCCGAAGGCCGAAGGCAGATGCCGAATCATTGGGGGGATGTTTAGACATCGCACGCGCCAAATGATGCAAGGGTGCCGAAGGCCGAAGGCAGATGCCGAATCATTGGGGGGATGTTTAGACATCGCACGCGCCGAATGATGCAAGGGTGCCGAAGGCCGAAGGCAGATGGTAGGAGGTGCCGAGGGCATGGCTCAAAAGGGTGCCGAGAGCACTCGTGAAGGAGAACAACATAGCGTTTTGTGTCGGTTCCCGCGACGGCGCCATGAGCTTCAGCATTCGGCCTTTAGCTTCAGCATTCGGCCTTTAGCTTCAGCCTCGGCCTTGAGCTCAGCCTCGACCATGAGCATTCGGCCATCGCTCAGTCATCGGCTCAGCCTCGGCCATCGCTCAACCTCGGCCTGACCTCGGCCTGAGCTCAGCCTGGACCATCGACCTCAAGCCATCGAGCTGAGCCTCGGCCATCAAGCTGAGCCTCGGCCTTAGCCTCGACCATCAGCTCGCCATCGACCTCGACCTGAGCCTCGGCCATGAGCTCAGCCATCGGCTGAGCCTGAGCCATGAGCTCGAGCCATCGAGCTCGAGCCATCGCTTCAGCCTCGGCCATTAGCTTGAGCCTCGGCCATCGAGCTGAGCCATGAGCTTCGAGCCATCGACCTCGACCTGAGCTGACCTCGGCCATGAGCTGAGCCTGAGCCTCAGCCTCGGCCATCGGCTGGAGCCTGACCTCGGCCATCAGCCTGAGCCATGGGGCTCAGCCATCGGCTGAGCCTGGCCATGAGCTTGAGCCTCGACCTGAGCTGAGCCTCGGCCATGAGCATCGGCCATTAGCTTCAGCCATCGGCTAAGCCTGGCCATGAGCTGAGCCTCGAGCCTGAGCCATCGCCTCGGCCATGAGCTGAGCCTCGAGCCTCGGCTGTGAGCTGAGCCTCGGCCATGAGCTCGAGCCTCAGCCTCGGCTATGAGCTTGAGCCTCGGCCATCGAGCTTCAAGCCTCGGCCATGAGCTTCAAGCCATGAGCTTCAAGCCATCAGCCATCAGCCTCGGTCATCAACCATCAAGCCTGCTGAAGAATGAGCTGAAGCATTACTTGGCCAGTGCATTGATGACTACAAGTCCCCAATCAAGAAAAGTACCTCCTTAATCGGGAACTTGGGGGACTCCTGTTTGTACAATATATGGCCAAGCATTCCCAAGCCAATCCAAGCAAAGGGAATGGAGTCCCACATCGACAAAACACAAGAGGAGGGGACTCTCCCTTCTTTATAAAAGGAGACTTCTCCCCTTCAAGAAAAAGGAGGAGAAGGAGGAGGAGGAGAGTTGGAGCAGGCTCCTGGGGCCCTATGGGCTTATCCATGAACCCATTTACAAGCCCACGAATCATCGGCCATTAGCCAGATCCTCAGCCTTCGGCCATCAGCCTTCGGCATCTGCATTCGGCCTTCGGTATTCTTCCTCTTCCCCTTGGGTCTAACCCTATGTACAATGTATACACACATTATCATAATGAGAACATACTTCTCCGTGGACGTAGCCCATTATTCGGGTGAACCACGTACATTTGTCTTCTGTATGCATGTTCATTTATTTACCGAATGCTCCTACATCCTGACGGTCATCACCTTCAACATCCATCTCATCTTTAAGTTGGCCTACATACTACCTGTCTAGTTTTAGCGCCAACATACCCAGTGTTGGAGGTGGTGAAGTATTGTAAGAGATTTAGCATTATTCCAACGGCTGGAACGGTGGTGTTAAATGAGACGCCCCTCTATGATTCACAAGCTTCGGATTCGCCTATGGAATCCCCTATGAGTGAAGACTCACCCGTTGAAAAGGAGCCGAGACCTATGGGGAGGAAGGCGGCGAAGGCAAAGAGAGGAAATAATTCTACTAGTAATGCCTCTAAAATTTTGGAGGAAATTGCAAGGCAAAACGCCATGAGACTTGAATTAGACAGGAAAACCCAAGAAGAAAGAAAGGGCAATGCGAATAGAATATGCTAAAGAAAGGGAGTATGTACGCAAAGAGAGGGAGTATCAACGCAAAGAAAACGAAGACAAGAAGGATCGGGAAACCATGGCCATGGATACAAGCCATATGTCTCCTGAAACAAAACAACTTTGGAAGCTTGAACGAAAGGCTATTATGAGACGAAGACTTTTTCGTGATGATGGACCTAGCAATACGGATGATGGACCTAGCAATACGGATTGGTTAAATGATGAAAACCCTTAAGTTAGTTTGCTTGCATTTTCATTTCATTGTATTTTAATGTTTTTTTTATTCCAGCAACTTGTAATTCATGTATTTTCTTTTATTAGTAGTATTGGTTTTCTTTGTATTAAAATCTGAGATAATGAAAAACGTTCACCAAATTTGTCTAAATACACATCTCTCAACCCTTGAGCTGCTAGGGGAGTTATCACATTAAAATTGAAAATCTAAATATATTCTGAAAATGAACTACGAAACTTTGAATGCGGTTTTGGAAGGCCAAACGACCTCAGAATGCCAAAATCCATCATACGTCACGGCGAAGCGTCGTTCCCTTTCCAAAAAGGTATTTGCGTCCTAATCGGAGCTCGAACGATAAATCTACAAATTCCCGCTACGTCCTTTTTCTAGCTCAACCGCGATAAATCAGCTTCTAGCTCAATCGCGATAAATCAGTTACTTTCTAGCTTAACCGCGACAAATCAGTTACCAAAGAAACTATTAAATAAAATTCCTTTTTATTCAAAACATTCCATACTTAAAAAACTAACCACAACCAAAGCATTAAAAATATAAAAACAAACGAACCACAACCAAAGCATAAAAAAACAAAACATCACTAAACATTAAAATCTTAAAAAACATCCTCACTTCACTTCACTTCATTCACCGTCATTGCCTTTCACCGCCCATAAATGCTCAATCAAGTCAACTTGACAGTGTTCATGAATATACGACGATTGGATTGCCATATATCGATCAATCATATGGTGCATGAAACGACCATCTCTAACCACTGGTTCATGCTCCAATGGTTCTCCATTTGGGCCTATGAGTTTTTCATAAATTCTTGTTAATGCCGTGTTCATGGGATCCTCTTCGTACACCTCTTCAGCTTCGTAATCATACTCATCCTCCACAATCATGTTATGGAGGATGATGCATGTCATCATTATGCTCCTCAACACCTCATCATCAAACATACGTGCAGCACCTCTAATGATCGCCCACTGAGCTTGAAGGATACCAAAGCACCTCTCTACATCTTTTCTGTAACTCTCTTGATGGGTAGCAAATAATTTTTGCTTCTGGGTTCGGGGATGCGGAATTGATTTCACAAATGTTGTCCACCTCGGGTAGATGCCGTCAGCTAAATAATACCCAGTTTGGTAGACGGTATTATTGATTTCATATGTGACTTTCGGGGCTTCTCCTCTCAAAACATCGTTGAACATCGGGGATTGACCCAGGACGTTCAAGTCATTTTGTGATCCAGTAACTCCGAAGAAGGCTTGCCAAACCCATGTATCGAATCCTGCAACAGCTTCAAGGATGATACTTTTTTGGCCTTTCCGATTTCCGTAATCTCCTTGCCAAGCGGTTGGGCAATTATTCCATTGCCAGTGCATGAGTCGATGCTACCAATCATTCCTGGAAATCCTCTCCGTTCGGCTTTCTGTAGAAGTCGTTGCAAGTCCCTGGGCGTAGGTCTAAGGTAGTCCCTAGTGTACAAATTTTCAACTCAGCGCAAAATCTAACCAAACTCTCCAAAGCAGTGGACTTCCCCATCCGGGCAATCTCATCCACCTACGTCAGCAGATGCACCATACGCCAACATTCGTATAGCAGCTGCTGAACTTTTGTTCGGAAAAGGTCCCCCAAAACACCAGCACAATTTCTCTTTTGCACAAAGTATTCATCATAATTACAAATATCATGCATGACTTTATTGAACAAATGTTGTTGCATTCTATATCGCCCTCGAAAATGAACATCAGAGAGTATAGAGATGTTGGGATAAAATAATCTTCCATAAGATTCTTACCCAGAGAATGCCTATGTCTGTCAACATTTGCTGCACGGCCTTCATGTGAACCACGACTGCCTCTAGTTTTCTTCATCAAGCAAAGCCACAGCCATGATAAATTGCTGATCTAGATCTCTCTTGGGCTCTTTTGCTTGCAGCTCTCGCCTACTCCTTCTTTCTCTTATTTCTTGCTCTTGCCTCTCTAAGACCTCTTCCATGTCTAACATTGAGAATGGAATCTGAAATCTAAAATCTGAGAAATGAAATTTTTGAGAAGATGTAGTGTGAGAGGTTTGTGGCTAAGCCTTAGTTTTATAGAAAAATTTAGGTCGATAGACATGACACGTGGCGCAATTTTATAGGGTTATCTTATCTGAAATGTGAAATTCAAATGAAAAGGTGAAATTCAAATGAAATTTTTATGAAATTTGAAATTCTTATCCGAAATTTTATAGGTTGAAAATCTTATCGGAAATTTGAAATTTATCTGAAATTTGAAATTCAGATGAAATGTATCTGAAATTTGAAATTCAGATGAAATTTATATGAAATTTGAAATTTGAAATTTATCCGAAATTTGAAATAAAAATGTATTCTGGAATTTGAAACTGAAAATCTTATCTGAAAATCTTCTCTAGAATATTTTATCGAAAATATTGTCCAAATTAATTATTTAAGTAAACAAATTTGTGAAAAAAACAAAAAATTGAATAGTGCTTGCCCTAATCCCCCCCTTGCCATGGCAAAGGGGGGCTAGGGGCTGACACTATTTACCTCAATAGTGTCTGCCCTTACAAATAGTAAGTTGCACTTCCAGGCAGTTGCCCGGGCAAAGGGCAAATGCTATTCACTTTTTTGTTTTTTTAACAAATTTGTTTATCTAAACAATTAATTTGGACAATATTTTTAGATAAGATTTTCATATAATATTTTGGGTTTCAAATTTTAGATAAAATTTTGTTTCAAATTTCATATTTTTTCATATTTTTTTTTGAAGAAAAATTTTCTGCCGTTGGATTGAAGGACAAAAATGAATTTAACGCCTAGAAGCCGCCACGTGGCACCAGCACTCAGGCTCCTCCTGCCTTCGGGCCAGCCCAGGCATGTGGTCCCCCAGCTTGCCAGGGCCGGCCTGTGTTGCTGGAATTTCATTTTGGGCTCTTGCCCCCGAGCCGAAGCCCTAGAGGGCTCCTGGAAGTGGCTTAAGGGCAAATGGGTAGAGTTGCTCTAAGAAACAAAGTAGGAGAGCAGAGAAAATTACCCTTGAATCAAAGATTTGTTTGTAAAAGATTTACTCAATAACAATTAATGGTTTAATCACATCATTAATTGTCAGGTGACTTTAACGAAGTGGAGAATAGAAGTTAACTTCACTCGCACGCACGCACTCAACTGACTGACTCCTGTTCCACATGTGTAGTCGGCGTAGGGGAACTGGACACGTGTAAGCCTCTGGTGTCTGACTAGCCGTAGCTGGTAAAGTCCACGTCACGTGGCCGTCTCCCACCCTCCGTTAAAACGCAGCCTCCCATTTTCTTCCTCGCAAGTTCTCTTTCCCTTTCTTCCTCCTCTCTCTGCTCTTTTTCACCTCGCAAAATCAACAAAACCCTTAACACAAAAGTTAGGAATTTTGTTAAAATTTAATTAAAATTGATTAAATTTCGCTCAGCTTTTGCAGATCTCAGACTCGCGCTTGAAGCTTGAGAAGGCTCTGTTTCTATCTTTGTTTCTCAGGTGAGTCGCCAACTCGTGCCGAGTCAACCCAAGGGTTTTCTATTTAATTCACGGAATTTGTTAATTATGTGCGTTTTTTAGGTCGTCTTTGATGCCCCTGATTGATGTTTTTCTGCCGTGGGTCGTGGAGTTTTGGAGTTTTTGATTCGATTGTGTTGGATTTGTGTCTGCTTGGTTGCTGAGGAAAGGTAGGAAAAGGGAAACAAATTGAAAGAAAGTAGAAAGATTTGAGTTTTGTGTTTTGTTGATGTTGTGCTTTTTTGATAAAGTGATAAACTTTCCCCTAGTTTAGTAAGGGTTTTGTTATAATCTTGTTAGTTTCCCTATCTTTTTCCTCAGAAGCCAAGCGGATTATTAGAAAGCTGCGTTTTTGTTTTGTTTTGTTGATTTTTCTTGGAAATGTATGGTGTTTGTTGCTTGCAGCTTGGGATAGTTGAAGGGTGAAATTTTTGGCAATTTTTCGGGTAAAATTCGAGTAGCTTAGAGGGTTTTCTTGTTTAAAGTTCGAGCTCTGGGTCTCATGAGAATTGTTAGGGAAATGCAGAGATCGTTTCCCAAGGAGCAGAACGTGCTGGGCTGGAAGAAAACCTTCAGCCAAGGGATAGGCGTGACTGCGCCCAAGGCCAGAACCCGTGACAAGCATAACTCTAAGTTTGGGGTTTTGTGAAGGAGATTAGGCTAGGGCTTCTGTTGGAGACGTTAAGCATTGAATGCAATGACTCGGATTCTGGTTCAGCGAGGTTCTTCAAGTGGTTCTTCTTCGAACCCAAGCCGTCCTTCTTCCTTGCCCGGGTCCTCTTCAGGTTGGGCACAGCCACAGGTTAATAGTCCTCAGGTTGTTTCAGTTGTGAAAGATGAGGAAATTGGAGAGGAGGCACAGGAACATGTTATTGTTGATGAGCTGTCAGAGTATTGTGGGAGTGGTGACAATAAGGCTGTAAAAAATGACGATCTTTTGACCGAAAGCATTCATAATGATGACAATGTGAGTTCAAGTGATGAGGTAGCTGAGGGGGAGAAAGTTGGTAAAAATGACATTGCAGACCCAAGGGAAATGATGAAAGGTTTAGGTGGGTTGAGGATTTCTGAAAAGGTGACAGTTGAAAGTGTGGACTCAAGCAGGGATTCTTTACAAAATGCGATTGGGAGTTCTCAGCCACCACCTCCTCCTGTTCCTCCCCGAAACTTTCCTCAGCAAACTCAAATTCAAGGAGATCTGTCTCAGGAAGTTCAAATTCTGTGCGAATTGGACCTTCGAGAAGAGCAGTTGCCTGGCCTGTTGTTTCAACTAGGACTTCACCAACTGGGTCACGGCCTTCTTCCCCCAGGTCTCATGGTGAAGGCGAGGGGTACAATAGTGCTGATGAACAGAGCCCTTGCTTTGTATCCTCCTATGATGATGTTGTAAGTTTCTGATCTCATATATACAAACATCTAGGCAAGTCTGTCTGTCTCATGGATTTTATTGCATATATTCCTGGTGGTTTATACTGAATTGAAAAGCGTGGCATAATATATTCATCTCTTTTAGCGATTTTTGTTACAATATTTAAAATTTTGCTTTGGTTTTTGGGCACGCAAGCCTAATTGCATCTCAAAATTGAACCTCCTTACATTATATCACAAAACAATACTTTGGGTTTCTCAAATTAGAGCTCTACTTATATCCAATTGTATCCTCACATCTTCCTTGACAAAACTATGATGCTTATTTTTTCAGTTCTTTTATAAGAACTAAGATAACTGTATTAAAAGAAATGAGAAGTACAATCAAAGTGGAGCAGCAGCCCACAGAAGATACTACCCTTCAAAACCCTTCAAAAACAAGAAGCCACAGCTAAAATACAAGAAAAATACTCAACCATAAAGAATCCAGAAACACTGACCACTTGCATTTTATTAAAAACCTTAGAAATAGTAACTTCCTATGTCCACCAAACTACACTCCTCCAAACTACAAAATCGATTAGAACTGCAGTAAGGGGAATGCCTTTGAAATGTTTCAACACAGAATCTCAAACAGAAGCTAATCCTCTAAGAGGATGTATCTTTGAAATGTTTATTATTTTTTAGGTGAAACTTTGGAGGTTGCATTTTGCACTCTCAATTTGATGTTGTCATTTGTTGGCTCCATTCTTCACTTCAAATTCAGAAATCTCAATTTGACATTTTCAATGTATGTCAGGAAAGAGAACGACAGTTTGAAATTGATATTAGACGTGCAAAAGGTTTTGAAGTGAAAAGAATGCTGGAGGATGGGAATTGTCTCTTTCGTGCTGTTGCTGATCAAGTTTATGGGGATTCTGAAGCATATGACTTGATCAGGCAAATGTGCATAGATTATATGGTGTGATTCCTTATCCGTGATCTTCTCTGTTGTATGCTAGTATGATCATTTTAGCCACTGCATAATACTGCATTTGTATACATTTTTTCACTTTTTAATTCTATGAGAGGTTAATTGGGAATATGGTCATTTAATGTTACTACATGCTCACAAATAATGAAAAGAACTCTGAATTCTTCTTGAAAGTATTCCATTTCTATATGTTTTGTTCTCCAACAGTGGATTTGCCGAACAATGTTATGTACTGTCTGAGGTTGGTTCATCATAATGAGTTTCATTCATGTGGTAGATCCCATTGATAAATGATATTTCAAGTTGATTTGTGGAATGAGTCGGTAGATCTTCTGTTCAGTTAGTGTGTATCTCAAGTCTTAACAATAATTTATTTGTTGTGCTTTGTGCGTGCATAATGAGAAGAAAAGTGAAAGAAATGAATAATAGAAGGGAATAAAATCAGGGAGAAGAGCATATGTTTTGTTCATATGAAAACAGTTGTATTTTATATTCCTTGCCTCTAATTGGTAAAGAAAATAAATTACCGGAGAGAAGAAATGTTGTGATTCACTATTATAATCTCATCAATTAGCTGATGGTTTTCCAAAAGAAAGTCATACTAGACCAGAAAGGAAATTATCATAATCTAATTTGTACCCTCTTAACGCTGTAGTTCATTATGATTCTTGATACTTAGTTCTCTTTATTTTTCCAGGAGCGAGAGAGGGATTACTTTTCTCAATTTATTACAGAAGGATTCACCTCTTATTGCAAGAGGAAAAGAAGAGACAAGGTATGCAGTATCATAATTTCATTGATGTTGTTTCCTTGAAATATATTATTGAGCAGTGGACGTATGGCTGCACATGTAAGAAGCTCAATATAGTTTCTCAGATTGGCATCCTGAATTCCTCTCCTTTATTCCCAAATTGTCATCAAAGACACTCATCATATTCAAATTTCATCCCTAAATTCTTCCTCTTAAAATTCATTAACATTATAGTTATGTCTATGTTGGAGATTAGCGAAAATCTTGGTAGTATCTATTAACATGACAAACCTATGGCCCACTATTACCAACACTGATAGTGTCCACAACTTAAGCACCTATATAGCCCAGCAAGTGTGAGGTTTGATTGCAAAAGGCCTCAGTGTTCCACGCCCCCCTCACGTGGGACCACCACATAGCGGGACACATGTGCAGCCAATTCCACATCGGTTATTGAACTTTTTGTTTAATTAAAGGTAGAGGGTAGTTCAGGCTTGGTAAATTGAGCCCACCACCTGAAGTCTTTCCAAACCTAGCATGGCACCCTCAGAGACGCAATTGCCCTAATTGGCTGTTGTTTTTTAGGATGACAATTGCACTGTCCCGTTAGAAGTATAGATACTAGGTTTTCCTATGCATGCTGATTGTGAGAATGTGCAAGGTCTAGAAGTTAAATTATGGCACATTGATGACTATCTGTGATTGTCAACAATTATGGTAGGTGATTGAGGTGATTTTTGAACCTTATAACTTATCTCTAAGATTGGATGGTACCTATTACTCTTCCTCACAGCCTCCTTGCTTACTAAGCCCAGTGTTTAATTATCTGATGGCCTTTCAAGTAGTCCTCTTTTAGTAATTTCATATTATTGTGGTTTCAGTTTCACCATGTCAATATGTATGCTTAATTTTAAATTTAATGATAATCAGTGGATTATCTGACTCAGTGGGATTTTGCACACAGTTCCCCATCTTTTCCACTGCTGATCTGTTTAATAATTGATTTTATCCTGTGTCAGGTGTACGGAAACAATGTGGAGATCCAAGCCTTATCCGAAATGTATAATCGACCCATCCATATTTATTCCTATAGCACAGGTGCTGAATTATCCTAGCTGCTTAATGATTTTGGTTTCTTCAAGTGAACTTTCTTGTTTGCAATATACCATTTTTGTTAACTTTATGTCTGATGACAGAACCTATTAATATCTTCCACGGGAGCTATGACACGGACACACCACCCCTACGATTAAGTTACCATCATGGAAATCATTACAACTCTCTTGTTGATCCACGTCGTCAGACCATTGGTGCAGGTCTTGGGTTCAGCTGTCTTCGCGGGATGGGTGTATGTGCTTAATCATTCTATCTTCATCTCTCCTTGATTTTGTTAGTATTACTTTATGTTGATGACACATGGATGACATAGATTTTCCTTTTCTATGTCATCCATGTCTAGTTAATTATAAATAACAAGTTCTGGTTATGGAAAGAGGAAGGGGAAGGGTAATTTGGGAGTATTGATTCAAGGGGTGTTTGGGTAAAGTGAATTTATATAATTTTTTTGGGGGTGGAAAATAAGATGAATGGGATGATGATATTGGGGCTGGAAATAGCTCGATTCATTAAAAAAAAAATATCAGTTACTAGTATTAGCAATTGAAGTTGTTAAAACGTCAGGAACTGATCATCAGCATCATGTAACGAGTGTATGTGTGTGTTTTTTTTTCTTTTGTTTTGGGGAATTTGGTTAAAGGGTAAGAAATATGCAACTATTCTTTGTTCTGTAAACCTTGCAGTAGTTAATGGCTTGTTACCATTCTTCGATTGATCTTCAACAAACGTGATATTTCATCTTTTCATTGCTGCAGGCAAATGTTGACAAGGATCAGGTCAAGGCTGCTATTAAGGCTCAACAAGACCAACAAATTGATAATGCAAGTGTCTTGATTTTGTGCATTATAATTTTCAAGAATGTATTACCTGGAATGTCATGATCATATCTTTTTCCCTCATCTTCACCTACTGGCAGGCACTTCTAGCTGAGGGGCGATTCTACTCAGATCTTGAGCTCACTGAGAAAGAAATTGAACGCATGGTGATGGAAGCTTCGAGGGCTGAGTATCATGCAGATGACACATTCAAGCAACAACTTGGAAGGAGAGAATCTTCCACTTCTAGCGCCGAGCCATCATGTTCTGGAGCTAGTGAGTTATCGTGTGTTTTCTCTCCTTTTTCCCCACACATACAGAACTGGGTAGATGAACTTGTTAAGTTTTTAGTAGTAGGGGATCATTTTACATGGGATTAAACTGCATTTTGGTAGGATATAGTTTTGGCTGCTCTTTTGTGTGCGTTTGTCAAATGACTTGATTGATTCTATGCTACCTGTGAATTTGAGTAGATTGTGCTGCTGACTATAGAGTGTCATGTGAGTGACAGGATCATCAGGAAGTGAGACTAAGCTAGGAGTGAGGGACCATGGTTTTCAAGATTCCCCTCTTAGCAGCAGTATGCAAGTCGTGCTGTCAATGGGGTTCAGCTACCTGCAGGTGATCGAGGCTTACAGCATATTCGGAGATGATGTTGATTCCATGGTTTGTTACTTATTGGAAACTAGCAGCAGTAGCAGGCGCAAAGGCAAGGCAACTGAATGAGCTGGTACAAAACAAATTTAGGAATGCTGGTGAGATTGTGTTGTCATCTTTGTGATCAAACTGCACTCTTCGTAAAGAAAATTATTCCTATTCAGTTGTAGCCTGTGAACCTTAAATATGTTGTCTACGTTAAATCAATAAACTGTAGTCTTTGTGATCAAACTAATCTGTTGCCAGAGGTACCGTCGTGTCATTCTGATATAGGAAAATTCAACTGTATCGTTATTCACACTTATAATAACTTTCAGCTTATGAGCAAATTGAGCCGAATCTGTTTGGAGAGTTGTGTGATGGTGTTTATCATTCTCGACTCTATCGTTATTCACACTTAGAATAACTTTCAGCTTATGAGCAAATTGAGCTGAATCTGTTTAGAGAGTTGTGTGATGGTGTTTATCATTCTAAAATAGTTATCGTGCACTCTTTCCTTATAAGAGTATAAAGAATAACTTGTACTTAGGGTCGAAAAACCAGTTCTTTGAGGGAAAAAAGAAGTAAGGATGCATTCTTATAAGGAAGAAATTGTCTTCTTCGGGGAAAAAAGAAGCAAGGGAGAATCGCGGGCTTTGCTTTTAATCAATTTGGTGCACAATCAACCATTTTTCTTTAGTCAACTCATGAATTGTAGATGTATGAGTGTGCAAATTGACATTTGAAACGCAAACACAAAGGAGTGAAATGTGGAAAATGCCATTTAAGATGCGTTGTTTTATTTTTTGTCAAAATACTTTACAATGAGAATTGAGAGAGACATGAAAAGAGATGTGGATGAGAAGGCAAGAGATAAAGTATTTGCAACTGAAACGGAATATGTACACAAACAAGACATGGACAAGAAGGATCGGGAAACCATGGCTATGGATACGAGCCATATGTCCCTTGAAACAAAGTCATTTTGGAAGCTAGAACGAAGAGATGTTATGACTATGAGAAGGTTTTTCCGTGACGATGGACCAAGCAATATTGATTGGTTAAATGATTAAAACCATTACGTTGTATTACTTGTCTTTTATTTAATTAGTTGTATTGCTGGTCTTTTATTTAATTGGTTAAATGATGAAATTTGAGATGTGAATTTTATAATAAATATGGGCACATAGCAATCGAAAATCTTATTCAAAAATTTTATATGAAATATGAGATGTAAATTTTATAATAAATATTAACACATAGCAATCGAAAATTTTATCCAAATTAATTATTCAAGTGAAAAAAAATAAAAAAATAAAGTGAATAGTTTTTACCCTTTGCAATGATAATAGATGGAGACACGACAAGTGTTTTGCAAAGACTGACACTATTCATATGAATAGTAAAGCCATTGCCTCTCCTTACATTTTGTCATGGCAATAGGTGAAAATGCTCTTATTGAAATGCACTTAGTGGTTAATAAAGCCGAGGAGACAATTTATTTGTAGTTTACTACAATTCTTATTTAGAAATAAATTTCATTAAAATAGAAAAATTAGAAAAGGGTAGTTACACGCACAATAAAAGCATATTGAAGAGGTCTAGGTTTTCTTGGACATTCCAATAAATACAAAAATGACTCATTTTCTCCAATTACAAGGCCAAGTATTGCCACACAAAGGGCCAAAAGCCCAACAAAGGGATAAACTACCGTTTTGCCCCCTTGAACTATGTTATAGTTGTCAATTTATTCCTTGATCTATTTTTTTGGTAAATTAAAGATACGAACTATATAAAAATAGCCAAATGCAATTGACCCCTTTCTGTTTATATCGCGAGAAGGTCAGTTGCTCAGTACCCATATAAAAAGGAGTGGATTTTGTTGCCTTTCCTTTGTTTTTGTATTCAATTTCTAGATTTAAGATTTTAGTTGAGAAGATCGGATATCGGGCCATCACGTCACGACTAGTTTGACATCGGAAAACTGCTACCACACCATAAATTAAGGCTACAAACACAGTAACACAAATATGCCACCTTAGACAATCAATCATAAAAAAACATAAAGACAAACGCAACCAGAAAATCCACTTGAGAATCCCAATTCCATCATAATCGCAATCGCCCAAGTTGCTGGATAGAGAAAACTTATGACTTAGTTTTTTTTTTCTTTTGGTCTAAACTTATGCCCAATGTCTAAAACATTGATAGTTTCGGAAATATCGGTAGTCCAAAAATATGGAAATTTCGATGAAAATATTAGGAAATTATTGATATCAATAAAAATTGAATAAAAATAACAGAAATCGTAAGAAAAACTGAAAATTTTTCTTGAAACTTTGGAGGATGTTTATTTTGTCAATTATCTATTTCTTTATCACAAAAAATTGGAAAGAAATGCATTGCATAATGGGTTTAACTGATTTAAATTGATTATATACCGAAACTGACAAACACTTTAAAGTGTAAAATATATATAGTAATTAATGGAAGAAGATTAAACACACAACAATCATTTATTTATAATGATTTACTACAATATTTTACACTTCATACATTGCATGGTAAGATATATGAGTGACTTAGTACCACATAGAGTTCTTATAAAGTTCAAATTTGAGTTATTTACACTAACACCCCTTGAGGTTTTTGGCTTTTTCATAAAAATCCTTTAGGTTTTTGAAATTACAAGAACACCCCCTAAGGTTTTAAATTGTTTTCACAAAACTCATTTTCATTGATTTTTCATCTAAAGATTGATGATTTTATACAAAAAAAATTATCTAAACGACAAAGTTGGGCTTTGAGATTAGATTGCATATACTTCATTGAGGTTAATTTTGTCATTTGTATAAGTTTTTTTTTTCAATGAAATCATCAATTTTGGACAGACAATCAACGAAAATGGGTTTTGTGAAAACAAAACTGAAAACATCAGGGGGTGTTTGTGTAAGTTTTGAGACCTGAGATGGTTTTGTGAAAACACAAGAAACCTTAGGGGTGTTAGTGTAAATAACACTTCAAATTTTTCATGTCTTTATCATCTCGATATTATTGATATTATTGAGACATTTAGGCCAAATGTTCCTGAAGTGTGAGAGAAATTATTAACGTCAATATTTTTCAATATTATCATCGATATTATTGATACTTATATGAAATGTGTATAGATATATTCCAAAATATCATAAATTGAAAAAATGATAATACTCTCAATATTTCTTCGATATTATTGATATTATAGATTTTTTTGGTATATGGTCAAAACTTATGCCTCGGGTTTTTTGGTATTTGGTCGAAACATCGGCCTGAGTTAGTCCTCGCATCGCACGTCATTCGACAAATGATAAATTTGTCATTTGACAATTTTAATAAAAAGGCGGGAAAATAGAATAGCGGCAGAACAGCAGAGCTGAGAACTCGAAACTACCCTTTCCTTTCTTCTAGAAAATTCTGCAGAAGAATGTGAGGGTATTTTCGTCATTGTGAAGAACGGCGTCGCGGGGTCACTTACAGAAGAAGGCTTGGGTGGGGGCCTTTCCATCTTCCATAAATTGCGTCTCTTCTTCCTCCCTCTTCCTCTGCGAAAGCTTGGCACTGCTGGCTGAGAACCAAACCAGTGACAGCACAAGAAAACAAATAAAGCAAAGAAGAAGAAGAAAGAAAATGGCACAGAACGGGAAATTAAGGCCAAATCTGGACCAGCAGAGCACAAAGCTTCTCAATCTTACTGTTCTCCAGCGAATCGACCCATTTATCGACGAAATTCTCATCACCGCAACTCATGTCACCTTCTACGAGTTCAACACTGACCTCAGCGAATGGGTATGCTTTTTCATTTTTTCTGTTTTTTTTATTATAAATTTTTTGTCATTCTCTGATTGTGTTCTACTCATTTTCTGTGGGTTTTCAAATTTTCAGAGTCGCAAGGACGTCGAAGGATCTCTCTTCGTCGTCAAGAGGTGATTTTCTCTTTACTATGTTGATGGTTTTTGGATTGTAAAATTTTCTCTTTACTATGTTGATGGTTTCTCGTCAAGAGGTGATTTTCTCTTTACTATGTTGATGGTTTTTTCTTTTTTAATTTTAATTAATTAATTTTTTTCAAATGGGGTTAAGTTTCTTGCTGTTGTTATTTCAGGAATGCTCAACCTCGGTTTCAGTTTATTGTGATGAATCGCCGGAATACTGGTCAGTGTATTTGCATTTTGTTCTAATTCTTGATCCATTTGTCATTTGGTCCCTTTGCTAATTATTTCGACTGGAAGTTTTATTGGTATTTGACAATGGGTTTATCAGATTCTCTTGTTACAAGCTAAACTCTACTCCGTATTATATGCTTGAAATTACTGAAATTGAATGATGGAAAATTTGCTATGATACTATTGATACAGGGTTTAGGGTTTACTTAGAAAGTAAGCCAAATGTCACATCATTACTGGATTCTGGACCACATTTCTGGGTTATTTTTTCTGTTCAATTTCCTTTCCTTTCTGGTTCGATGTTCTTCTTTGCCTCTCGTCTTAAAATCCTTTGCATTTGCTCCTGCATGAAGGGTTAAGGATCAAGAGGACAGTATTTGAGATTAAGATTTGACAAGACATTTACTTAAGACTTCCAATTGATCTTTTGGTATGGTTATAAGACTTTTTAGAAATTTTGTTTTGTTTTGAATATCTCACATTACTAACAAGCTTGATGATGTTTTTGTCTTTTAATTTTTAATTTTTGTATGGCTTACATTTTTGTTTAATTGTTTTTTTCTCAGTTTCTGTATTTTAAAACAATTCAATATGTTTGCATAAGCAGAAAATTTGGTGGAGGATCTTTTGGGAGATTTTGAATTCGAAGTTCAGGTTCCATATCTTTTGTATCGAAATGCAGCCCGAGAGGTCAATGGTATTTGGTTCTACAATGCAAGTGAATGTGAAGATGTGGCAAATCTTTTTGGCAGGTAGAGCTGTCGTCTTGCAGTCTAAGTTGATTGAAAAATATATAATCTTTGTGGTTTTTTTGATTTGATACAATCAATAACTTTGTGTGCTCCCTCTAGGTCCCTGTAGGTGCACATCTTTTTTTTTTTCTGCAGTTATTCTGGTCATAGTTTAGCTGAGGAATGGATTTTGAACTCTTCAGTATTTAAAGAATTTCCATGTCTTGCTGTTTTTGTAGGGTGATGTTGTCTCACCAGATTTTTTTGTTATTCTGAATTGTCTTGTTTCTTAATCAATTTTATCTTGTATTACTTTTGTCCAGGATACTTGGTGCATATTCCAAGGTGTCATCAACAAAGAGGTAATATTTAGTTCACTCATACTTCACAGATTTAGTTATACGGTTTGAAATGTTGTAAGGATAATTATTATCTTTCTTCTGAAATCTGTGGTATTATAAGTTTTTTTCCTTGCATGACAATAGTATTATGAACTTTTGGGTTTGTGCTATTGATCATCTTGAAGGTTGATATTTTGTTTTTGTATGCTTCTGAGATCTGGGTTATTACACAATTTATTTTCCTTTTAACCTTTGGAATGTTTTACCTATATTCTGGTCTCAGGACAATAGTATAAGAACTTCTGGGTTTCGAGCATCTTAAATGTTCAGTTGTCTTGTGTTCTTTTGTAGCGAGTTTGAGGAACTGGAAGCAGTCCCAACTATAGCTTTTATGGATGGTCCTTTGGAGCCATCATCATCAACTGCCTGCATTGTCACAGATGTTCCAGATGATCCTGCCTTTGTGAACTTCTTTAGTGTATGTTCTTTTCCTCTTGATATTATGTGGTTGTGGAAATATGTTCTGGCATTCACATTTTTCCTACTTGATATCGTAGTTATAGTATTCTTGTTTTTGGATCTATCATAAATATGATTGTAATACTGAACAACAGAAAATGTAGCCACCCTATTTGTGTGCTGGAGTGTGTTTTTGTGTATGTATTTTATTTTTGGACTTTCTAGTCTTACCATGTGGATTATGGGATGATTCCAACATGATTTTCAAGTGTGTAGCATCAACTGCCTAGGGTTTCATGAATTTCTAACTTTTGAGTCATCGGTGTAGGAATTTTGATTGTTCTATACTCAGTAGTAGATTGCTTGTCTAAAAATTTCTGCTGTTGATGCTAACATTGGTTTACTTTTAAATTCAATGATGTGTAATAGAGTTGTTTTGTTGGATTAAAATAAATAAATAAATAAATAAATCCAATGGATTACCTCCCTAAATGTGCTGGGTTTATAGTTTTTTTTTCTTTCACATTTTAAGCTCGCATATATGTTCTTATACTCAATGGATGCCTGCATATATATACATTAACACAGCACACACATGCACACAGCTTGGATATCTAGGATTGAGTCTCTGACTCTTGTCCTTTTCTCTTAAGCAGATAACTTTATGTTTGTCACAATTCCACCCCTGCATATGCACATGTGTTGGTCAACATACTGATGATATAAATTTATGTAACAAATGTCCGTCTTATTTCATTTTCCTGTATCTGGGCTGGAATGAATTTTATAATTAATTGCAGACGGCTACAACTATCGTGAATTCTTCAACTACAACAATTACTGGACAGCCTTACCAGTCTTCTTCTTCGACAATCTCTCTACCTTCCCATCCAGTCGGAGTTGCCCCTTCCCCTATTCCTAGCATGCAGATATCATCTGCAACTGTATCCCCTTTCCTTGACATCCCTGAATCCCACAGCAACACCAAACTGGTCAATAATCTTGTAAAGCCATCTTCGTTTTTTGTTCCTCCTTCCTCTTCACGAACAACGATGCCACATGTCTCTTCATCAGTGCCTACTGCTCCTCTTCTTCACCCTGCTGTAAGTCTACAACGTCCATACGGTGCTCCTTTGTTACAGCCTTTTCCACCACCAGCTCCTCCACCATCTCTCACTCCTGCTTCTTTTCCTATCCCGAACTATGGGCCAGTTAACAGAGACAAAGTTCGAAATGCACTCATGCTGCTTGTGCAGGTTAGTTTTCAGTACTGGTGTTACATGGTTATGTGACTGCTCTCACTTTTCAGTTGAGAAGATCGCATGTTGGCATTAATCTTTAAAATTCATTCACGCATATTGGGACAAGCGTTTCAAAATACAAAATCCACCAGGAACATTTTGTAGTTTTATGTTCGATGAATATTTGGAGCTGGTTGTACAGGGTATACTGTGTATCAAAGAAACCAATACCTAGTTTAGCTACTGGTTGTACAGGATAAAATTATTGAGTTTATGTTGATATTTTTTGCTTGTTGGATTTAATGTGCCAGTTTTGTGAACAAAGAGTTTAGCTACTGTTGTTTCTTGCACATGATTTTCCTTGTGATCATTACCTAGGATCTGAAACCCTTACTAATAGATTCAGCAAATTATATTAGTGAAATTGAATTTAACCCGGAAATGTGCATTCAAAGCTTATCTCTCTTTTATCCCCTTGTGTGTGTGTTTTCTTTGTGGTAATTTTAATCTAGTTTGTGGAAAATAATTTTTGGTAAATTGCAAGTCAGTTGACAAAAGAGATGACTGGCCCAAGTTGTTACATGTCAATGGTTGACTAGTTAAGCTCCTCTTTGCTTGAATATGGCCATGACAAAATTATCTACCAAATAAGAACTCAACCTCTTTGCTTGAGTTAAGCTCCTGCCTAATCCTTATGTTCCTCTTAATAATGATTATTACTAACTCTGTTCATAATTTGATAATGTGTTGTAGGACAATCATTTCATCGACATGGTATATGGCGCACTCCTGAATGCACACCATTCATAACCTTATGAGAGAAATTTTACTGTTAGCATGTAGGCCACTGAACATCCTACTCGAAGCGGCATACAATCTACAAGCTGGATTGTTTTTGTTCATTGTGTAGCTTTTTCTTATGTTCTGCTCCTTTTTTTGTAACCCCGTCAGATGTGTGCGTATGAATGTATAGCATGTCAATACTCATTCGCATGAGATAGTACTTGACATATATATAGGTGTATTTTGATATTGTAATTGTCTGTGACATGTACTTTTGAATGTTTGGTTAGTGATGCAGCGAGATTAGCACTACTTACATACATGGACCATGGGATTCATGCAAGATGAGGGTCATTCAGTTATGATAAATAGGTGTCCTAGTGATCTATAATTAAGATGAGTCTTTTCATATTTTGGGATTATCTAGTCATAGGTGAAATTCTTGGATTTATGAAAGACGAACAACTGCAGGTTCAAGATATACAATAAATAGGGGGATTTGGTTCAATGTAAGTGATATCTTCATGATATCTATAAATAGTTGTTTTAGTTGTTTCAGTTGTTGATGTAAGAAATGTCTTGAATCAGTTATTGAAATTTTAAAATTTCTCTCTTTTATTAACTTGTATTCCGTTAGAATCAAAATAACATAGAGCTCTTTAATCTTGGCTATTCTCATTCTAGAGAATCAACAAGGAATTGAACCCCTTCGTTCTTGGCTATTCTCGTCTCGAGAATCAACAAAGATTTAAGGTTTATTGTGTTCGTGAAATTTTATCGTTCTTTGCACATCACACGAGCTGTCAGTAAGTCTTCATTTGAAGCATGCTCAAAGACCAATTATATTATTCTCAGCAATTTTATGCCTCTTAACCTAAAAGCACTTCCACCCATTTTTCATGGAAAGGGAAATGGCTATTACTATTTACATGAATAGTAGCAGCCCTTGCAAAAGGCTTGTGGTGTTTCCACCAATTGCCATGGCAACCATTATTTACATGAGATATGAAGAGAGGAATTTGTATAGAGTTTTGGTGTGGGAAGTGAAGAATATGACAAAGTATTAATTTTTTTAAAATCTGAAATTTTTAGTATTCTTTTAGATTTTTAAAAGATTTTTCTTAATTATTTTTGGTTTCTGATGTCAACAAACTCAAGTAACAGCCCGGACTATTCTTGCCTTCGGGCCTGCTGAGGCTTGTGGAGCCCACAAACTGCCCGGGCAGCTTAAACCCGCTGAAACCATAACACGGGCTTGAGCCCCCTTCTGCCCTGGCAAGGGCTGCACGGTGGAAGTGCTCTAAGGAAGTCAGTTGGACCAAAAAAAACACCCCAGGAGAATGTTGACTAAACATTGATAATGTTTACCTCAAGTCTTTTCCAAATATTGATAATGTTGACTAAACATTGATACTTTATTATCGATTTGAGAGTGTATTTCCCAAATGAAAATGAACATTTTCTCATGAGTGTTTCTTTCTCTGTCAATTGTGGCATTCATTTCTCCCCTACCCCAGCCATCCTTTGACCGCCATTTCAATGGTGCTCATCACTAGGGTTGGGCACGGTGCGATTTAGCTCGGTTTTTCGGTTGGAACTGATCATCAACCCATGTCAGTTAACCAAATCTCATAAAAGATGCCAAACCACCATAAGCCTCAACTGAACAATAATGAAATAGCCTTATTTAGTGTAATTCAAAGTAGATATGGTTAGGGCCGTTTACCATCTCAGATATTGTTTGTTTATTTATTATTTTTAAAGTAGTACACCGAAATATATGTGAAATGTTAAACTTTATCTAAGCAATGAGGTTTTTTTCTTTGTATATTTTCTTTTATGCCAGAGATTTTTTCTTAAATAAATATTTTCTAAATTTCCCTCGAATATCATAAAAGTAATGAACTTTCAAACAGAACGAGATCAATAAAACCAAACCTTTGAGATGGGGGTGAAGCTGGACATGAACAAGGCATACGATAGAGTGGAATGGGACTTCCTTGAGAAAGTAATGTTGAAGATGGGCTTTCATGCAAATTGGGTTAAACTGATTATGGGCTGTGTTCGATCCGTGTCCTTCTCTGTTGTCGTCAATGGCCAACCAGGTAGAACTTTCAACCCCTCCAGAGGGATTCGTCAAGGTGATCCTTTGTCACCATATCTCTTCCTTTTTGTAAGTGAAGCTCTATCTCATATGATTCAAAAGGTTGTTGATACTAACTATTTGCAAGGGCTCAAAATCAATACACAGGGACCAACTCTCTCCCACCTATTATTCGCTAATGATTCCTTACAATATGATGACCCTCTTAAATGCCTATTGCACAGCCTCTGGGCAAACCATACGCTTGGCAAAATCCAGCATCTTTTTCAGCTGGAATACTCCTTTGGGGCTGAGAAGGAACATATGTTCTATATTTGGCATAAGGGCAGTTGATGATCCCGGGAAATATTTGGGACTGCCAACATCTTGGGGCTGCGCAAAAGGGGAGGCAGTATCATACATCAAACATCGCATCCACCAAAAACTACAAGGCTGGAAGCAAAGTGTTTTATCGCAGGCGGGGTGTGAGATTATGATTAAAGTCGTGGCTCTTGCTATCCCAACTTACCCCATGAATGTCTTCAAGTTACCTATCTCTTTATGTAGAGAAATCGATGCCTTGCTTGCCAAATTTTGGTGGGGACAGAAGGAAGATGAAACTAAAGTTCATTGGGTTAGTTGGAAGTCTCTGGGCATATCAAAAGTTGAGGGAGGTATGGGATTCAGGAGCTTGCAAGAGTTCAATTTAGCTCTGTTAGCAAAACAAAGCTGGAGGATCCTGGATGAACCTAATTCTCTATGGGTTCGTGTGCTAAAAGGCAGATATTTCCCTAATGGAGATTTTAGAGATGCTGTGAAGGGTGGTAGGGCCTCTTGGGCATGGGCCAGTATTCTAGATGGGCGGAACATCATCATGCAGGGTGCTCATTGCTAGGTATTGAATGGTTCATCAACTCGGATTTGGACGGATAAATGGATCCCTCATCTCCCTGGTAATCAACTCCAACCGGTTATGGGAGCGGAGTTAAACTTGGATATGTATGTTGAAGATATTATTGATCACGAGAATGGCATTTGGAACCTTGCTCCTATCCGTCACCTTATCTCTGCGGAGGAGGAAAACACAATTCTCAACACTCCCTTTGGGAGTAAGGAGGCCAGTGACCGTCTTATTTGGCCAAATGAAAAGAATGGCCGGTACTTGGTAAGATCTGGATACCACTGGTTACAGTCAAGAATTTCCAAACCCAACCCTTATTCCCCATCTACCTCTTCCATGGCGCCCCCTAAATTATGGAAGCTCCTCTGGAAAATTCAAGCCCCTCCAAAGATCCAAAATTTTATATGGAGAGCTCTCCGTGACTGCTTGGCTACCTCTAAAAATTTGTTTAAAAGAAAAATTGGTCAGTCTCCTCTTTGCCAAATTTGCTCCACACACCCAGAATCCACTGAGCACATTCTGTTACTTTGCCCGTAGGTGCGGGGGGTTTGGTTCGGGGGCAACTTGAACTACAGAATCAACCACTTGGAAATCACCTCACTCTGGCATTGGCTCCATGATATTCTCCTCTCCTACTCTAATCGCATCGTTGACCAGAATTGGCTTGCCACACAAATCGTTTTTACTTGCTGGAACATTTGGAAATCACGCTGCAAGGCTATCTTCGAACACAAAACTCCATCACCTCACTCTACCATTACTGCTACAAGGGTAGGGATCAACAATTTCATGGAAGCTGTTCAACTCTCTCGCTCTCCCCGTAATACAGCCAATGAGAGAACTTCTATATCTTCAATATGCTGGAATCCGCCTAATGTTGGCATAATAAAGGTTAATGTTGATGCCTCTTGGAACCATAATAATCGTCGGGCTGGTATTGGAGTAATTTTGTGCGATTCTTGCTGTAATTTCATTGCAACCAAGGCCATCCCTTCCACTGCATCTTCGGCTCTAGAGGCGGAAGCCCAGTGTTGGAAATTGGCTCAAATGTAAAGAATTTTGGAGTTGCCCAGGTGTGGGTCAAAGTTAGTTGCCCAGTGTGAGTAAATGTTGGCTTACTATGAGGTCAAAAATGGTGGATTGTTTGGTAGCCATCCATTGGTAAGTTTGGTAGCCAACAAATGAATAGTTGAAGCTGCATTCACACTCTTGCATTTTTGGCTATAAATTGGAAGCAAATGGTTCCATTTGAAGCATCACACCAAGTGTTGAGTAGAAGAGAAAAATAGCAAGAAAGGCATCTAGCCAAAGAGAAATCTCTCTAATTGTTCTTTGCTTTGTATCATTGTTTTCTCTTCAATTGTTGTGAGAGTGAGACTTGGGTGTATTTGGGGCTTTGGGTTTTCTTGAGTGATAAACACTTTGTATACTCTCTTTGATTATAGTGAATTACTCCGTCGTCTCCAAACTGGATGTAGGCATTGCCGAACCAGGTATAAATCTTGGTGTTCTTGTTGGTGTTATTTTGTGTTCCATTTATCTCCTGCAGTTGTTATTTATTTTTCACTCACAATTGGTTGACGCTTCCGCACAACACCCAGGCTATTCTTCATGGTTGTGAATTGGCTCATGCTCTCGCCTGTACAAGCGTGATAATTGAATCGGATTCGAGAGGTATCATACAATGTTTGAATGGGGATATTGCTAGGGGAGCGTGGGCAATTTATCCCATTCTGAATCGCATCAGAGAGCAGCAAACTCTTTTCCACTCGTGCAGATGGTCTTGGATCTCGCGTGTGGCCAATGAAGCAGCCGATTTAGTGGCGTCGCTAGCAATGGCAAGGATGACCAATGAAGTTTGGGTCCACAGACCCCCATCCTCGCTAACTCATGTTCTGAACAAGGATGGGCTGCCTTGTCCCCCCCAAGTGTAATCTGTTCTTCCCAAGCTAGTTAGAGTTGACAATGGATTTTGTCCTTGTCTGATGTTTCTCTCCTCTTTTAGCTTACTCTTGTGATTGTACTGGCATCTCTTTGTCTGCTAGTGTTTGTTGGGGCATCATCCAGTTCCCTTTGTGGATTTGGCCCTCTGTTGATGTTGTTCTGTTTGCGGTTTCTCTGCTAAATGAAGGCATCTTTTCGTCCAAAAAAAAAAACAAAAAACCGAAAAGGGACAAACTTTGCTTGTCTAAGAATTTTTGCTTTTGTTGTGGTTCAAAGTTTTTATGAGAATCTTAAATTAATGACAATATTTGTTTGTTTGTGTGCTTCTAAACAAAATCAAGTCACAAACTGTGATTGTCAACGGTAGCTTTGTATATACTTCTTTTTGTTTTTGTCAGTGAGTTTCTAGAGCAAAAACACACCAAGCTCGTACTAAACTCCTTAAATTTATGTGATTAACGAGATAAAATTCCAAAAGAATGTTATGGTAATTGTTACACACTCATAACTTTAGAATTTAGTAAATTTTTGGATTTAGAATTTATAAGGGTTTAAACCTTTTACATTTTTCGAATTGTAAATTGATCTATTTATATTGAATTTAAAGAAACATATTGATATAAATCATACGCATCGGTGTTAATAAGAGAAAATAAGCCTATTAAAAATTTGATTGGTGATTTCTAAAATGAAAAGATTTTAGAGTGTTACTAAATGAATCCTAAAATTAACTGAGTACACCCTAATATTTTAATCAAAATGTAAAATTAACTAAGTACACCTTATTTAACTACCAAAAATATTCCTCGTACACCCTAATACATTCTATCACACAACACCCTAATACCAATCCTAAATCAGGTTTTTCTTTTTACATTATTTTGTGCCCTCTTTTTCAGATTTTGGGTTTGCATCAAAATCTTTAATTTCGTAAGCTGTTGTGGGAGTAGATTTGCTAGCTCTTTCCATTCAAAGCTTGATTCTTGTAAATCCTTGTAAGTTTCTTTATTTATTTTTTATTTTTGGATTGAAGTTGTTGCCCTATAAAGACAAGATGCAGAATGTTAATTAGCTAAAACACGAGCTGAAATTGCCCTAATGTACTCTGATGATGGACAAAAACCTCCTCAAGCTCAAGTTAATCAGCATATTGAAAGTGAATTCCCAACTTAAATTTCTCGTAGCAACAAAGCAATGTTGGGCTGACCCAATTTGGTTGTTCCTCCAAAATCCCTTACTTTTTTTTTGGTGAAAAAATTTTCTTACTTTTTTTATTTATCAATATTGTTTTGCATTGCAAAAATACAAGCACCAAGCAATACGAAAACTTCGCTATGTTTGATTAGGGTTGAATATGGTGAGTATGGTGAGTATGATGTACTTATTAAAATATATCACTTTTGTCATTTTATATCAAGGTAAATTAGTAATTCAATAAATAGTTTGATAGTAGGGTGTACTCAGTTAATTTTAGGATTCGTTTAGCAACACTCAAGATTTTATTAACTTGGAAAAAAGGGGTTTGTGCTAAAATAATCCTTTTCTCAACTTTTATTCTATAATAGGCCCAGCCCCGTACAGTACCTCTTTGTCCTTAGAGCACCTCTAGCTAGGCCTCATCATTTGGCCCGCAGGCTCATGGGCCGATGGGGGCCCACCCGGCCCATCGAAAAAAAGCCCGGCCCGGCCCATTATGGGCTTTGAGATGGCCTGGCCCTGCCTTGCGCGCTGGGCTAGGTTTGGGCTTGGGTGTCTGAAGCCCAGCCCGGCCCGATTAAGCCCAAGAAAGCCCGGCCCGACCCACCCACAAAAGTCCGGCCCGTTATGTCCGCATACATATATAATTATGTATAAATAAGAGTTTAGGATTATGATTATATCACTTAAATCACATATAATTTGTTTCATTTTATTTACTTTTCTTTAACAGAAGGACTATTTAAAAGCACCCATATTAACGTTATGGACCATGAGTGATACAAAAAAACTTTAAGGATGCAATCTGATAGTTTGCAAACGTCAGAGATATTTTGTGATAAAAAGCCATTATATAATAACCTCACAAATAATACTTGGTTTTATTATTTTTGTGGAAAATCTTATTAAGTTGTGTGACTTTATTGGGTGTTTTATGAATTTGGTTTGATGTGAAAATATTGGAATTAAATGAGTTTAATCTTACATTTGGACTGAAATACTCTTATGATTAAGTTTATGATTTTTTTTTCAATTGAAGTAGGCCCAATTTCTCCAAGCCGACTCGATTGAGTCGGGCTTGGGCTTTGAATTTTCTAAAAAAACCCGGCCTCGCCCGGCCTGATATTTTCTCTCTCCTTTTTAAACCCCAGCTCGGTCAGCCCAAGCCCATTAAATTTGGGCCGGGCAAGCCCTACCTCCAGCGCTCCCATTTTGCCTAGGCAGGAGGGGGCCTAGTGCCAGGGCTTGGTCTCCAATGCGCAACAGAAGACTGGGCAGCTTGTGGGTTGTTGTCTAGGTTTGCTAACGTCATTGATGACATCAGCAAAAATAAAATAAAATAAAAACAATCTTAAAAAATACCAAAATTTTCAGAATTTTTTTAAAAAATAAATACCTGGTCATATTCTTCACTGCTCACACCAAAATTAATGGTTTAAGTATAAAAAAATAGAAAATAAATTAAAGTGAATAGTAATTGCCCTTGCCCTTACTTTTTGGGGTGGAAAAAAAAAAACACAAGGGCTGGCACTATTCACATAAATAGTGACAAACCTTGTCTTGCCTTGCCTTGCACTTGCCCTTGCCCTTTGGGATGGAGGTCCTGTTAGATCACTTCCACCCATTTGCCATGGCAAAGGGCAAGGATAGGTAATGACTATTACTATTCATGTTAATAGTGGCAAGCCCTTACAAAAGGCTTATGGTGTTTCTCACCTATTGTCATGGCAACCACTATTCACATAAGATATGAGGAGAGGAGTTTGTATAAAATTTTGGTGTAGGAAGTGAAAGATGTAACTAAGTATTTATTTTTAAAAAATTCTGAAATTTTAAGTTAAAAAAAAAAAAAAAAAATTTGGTTGCTCAGGTCAGAAAACCCAAGTTAGAGCAAGAGTTGGTTTTGCATGAGGGCTAGCCCAATCAGGTGGGACCCACACCTTGCCTTGGCTATCTTGGCCCGCTGGAAGGACTTGCTTGGGCTCTGTCCTGCCTGGGCTAGAGTCTATTGGTGGAGTTGCTCTTATAGTGCCTCTTTAATTCAAGGGTCATGCTAGGATGCCAATTTTAGATACAAACTCGTGTATCAACTCTCTAATAAAGGTGGAGCCCAACAATGCAATGAGTCTCATGCTCTATTAGATAGTTGGTACATAAGTTGGTATCTAAAAGTCTCCTTAGCTATTTTCCTTAATTCAAATGGGCTATTTTAGAATAGAAATTGTGAAAATGAGTTATTTTAGCCAATTTCAAAAAATAAATAATTAAAATTTATTTATTTATTTAAAAAAAAGAGTAAACATAAAATAAGGTTCAGTTTTCAGGCACCGAGTGCTCAACTGCTGACCGCTCCTACAGTCTTTACTCTACTCTCAGACGCAGAGTAGGACTGAATTTATCATTTTCTCTCCCTCTGAGAAATGGCGGCATCGTTAAGAGAAATGTCCAAAAGCTTTCTGAGGCACACTTCTCATCCCAACCCCTATATCCCTCCAGCCCACTTTCTCTTCTCCAGGGGATTTTCTTCCAAGCTTTTGGTCAAAGGTACTCTCTCTCTCTCTCTCTCTCTCACTGTTTTGTTTCTGTGATCTTTTCCATTGATATGTTTCTACCATTTCAGACAACTATGTCTAAGGAAGAAAAAGATTTGACTTTTGATTGCCGCATGTGACCCATTTTGCAGCTTAGCTGTTTGTTGAATTGCCTCTTCGGAGCTCTTTTTGGGTTCAATAAAATGTCTGTGTGTAACTTCTTTCTTACTGCTATTAGTGTTGTTGAAGAATGCTTGACGAGAATTTGTATGGTTGTGTTTATTTTGCGGAGTCGAATTTAGGGATGGTAAACTCATTCCCTGGAATAATATTTTTAGAAGCCAATGGATTGGGGATTGCCGTTCGTGTCCGGAAATGCTTGGAATGGAGCTGTTCTTATTTTTATGAAAAATTAATGGAATTTCGCTTTGATGGTGGAAGCATAAATATAAGAGCATGGTTCATTTTGAGTTATTATAAAAGTTCAAGATTCGAATATGAGAATGCAAAACCTATACAAAACATGAGAATGCATAATTAGGAAATGTTAAACTCATTTTTACCCTCAATTTGAACATGATTATGCAAATCCCTAAATCTGGTAGAATGCATTATTTCTATTCGGGAATGTTAAACTCATTCTTCAGCCTTAATTTTTCAAAACAAACACAGCATTCGGGAACGGGAGATCCACATGAACCTGCGCTATGTGAAGGGTAGGGGTTGGGGTTTATGATTGTAAGTTATATGTTCACCAAGATTACTGTTTTGTGCATCTTGCAAGTTACATTGTTTGACACAGCCGAACTTTTGAAAACTCATGTTGTTCTGTCTCATTAGGTATATCGTTCACCTCCACAGAAGAGTCATTGACTCAAGCATTTTCACCATTCGGTAAAGTTCTTGATGGTATGCCTTAATCTTGTTGATACAAACTTAAGCATATTTTAATAAACTGCAAAGTTCAAACATCCAGCTGTCTTTCTTCTTGTTCAGCTAACATAGTGAGAAATAAAGTTACGAACAAGTCAAAAGGTTTTGGATATGTGACCTTTGAGACGGAGGAGGATGCCAAAAATGCTTTGGTGAACATGAATGGGAAGGTAAGAATGCATTAATTCTTCTTGCACTTCATTCTGTGAATGTTTCTTGACACTAGAATCACTTGCAGATGGTGGATCAACGCGTTGTTTTCGTGGACAAAGCATGGCCAGACCACAAGAAGGCCAAAAATGCAGGTTGAGAGAAGCTACATTGTGCCTGTGATAGTTTTAGGACATACTCTCTGAATGAGTTGGAATGGCTGGAAATGTTCTAAGAGACCTTGAGGTGCAATTTCTGGTCACGCAATAATTTTTAGTTCTCTTGAGATATCACAAACTTATGACAATTTTTGTACTATTCAGAGACGAAAACACACTTCAAAACTTCTTTTTTCCCCTTCTGTATTTTTCATAAATAAGCCATAAACTAATGTCATTTTCAAAAGAAAAATATATCTTCATAATTTCCACCACAAAATCCTAAAGTTAAAGCATACCTGGAAAAGACAATTGCATATTGTTAAAAAGGTAAGAAACATGAACTGGATTGATAAAGGTTTGTAAGGGTTCGTTTTATTTTTTGCAATAGGTCCTAAAAATAACTTCTTAAAGCCATAAGTTTAGATTTTTTTTTTCTCTTTGGTCTCCCAAAAAAAAATTAAGGAAAATACTTTCCTCTTTACTAGGTAAGTAGGAGCTCCTATATTCCTACCGATAGCAGTGTGACATGTATGCATAAGTTTTTGTTTTTGTGTTTTTGATGAATATTTTTTTTGTACATGTGTCAAATTGTGATTCGTAGGAAGGAGGTGAGGAGGTAAGTAGTATCCAAAAAAAATTCACAGTATATGAAATGTTACAATATTCTAGTAACTTAAATCCCTTTTAGGATTTAGGATTAAAGTTAGAATCCAAAATGCTTAAGCCTTAGAACCTAATAAACCCATAATAATAAAAAATTGTAGTAAACCCTAAACTAGGTCTTGACATGTTTTGGTTCGGTTTGATACGTAACTTTTACCAACTCACTCTTTTTGTGGTTTTCTTTCTAGATTGAATTAGGACAATCAATTGTTTTCAAGTTCAACAGTAAGGTTAAAACTTAACATTATATTGAAAGTATCACATAAATGCATTTTCAACTAAATTGACTCATTGTCAAACAAAAACCTTATTTATTATGGGTTTTTGACCGAACTTGTTCATGAACTTGTTCCGAGTTACATTTTGGTCCTTCAACTAAATTATTCGCTCGAATGGTACTCTAACTCTCTATTTTGGGGCAAATGAGTCCCATTGTAAAATTGTCGTTATTGTGTTATTGGTCAGGAATAGCAAAAAGTATTATCCCAGTTGCATGAGAGTTTTTCTCGGCAATAAGGGGCAAGACACTGCCGACATTAGCTCACAGTCTTCTTCTTCCGGTTTTTTAGGGTTTTTTCTTTTCTAAAGGGTAAAATTGGAACCTAATGTCCAGCTGGAAAAACAGTTCACATAATTTTTTAAATAAAGATATGTGGCAGGAACCTAATGTCCAGTTGGAAAAACAGTTCACATAATCTTCTAATCGTCTAATCTTTCTACTTACTACTTGAGCTCCAGTTTTTTGGACCTTGTAGTTTTTGTGAATTACTTTTTCGCGATTTGTACGTTGTTGCAATTCATGGACGATGACTTAATTTCGTCAAATTTTGTTGACGAACCTAAACCATTGCTTTCGAATTGCAACGATTGATATGTGATTTGCGAAAGTCAAAAACTACAAGTAGAATAGGAACTTTGATTTAGGACATGTAAATAGATATCACCTTTTGAGATGCCCTGTTTATTTTTGGTAGAGGAAAGGGAGTTTACACAAATATTCATTGGAAGCTTGGGGGTTACGAGCCTTTGCCGACATGAGTGGAGGTAGAAGGCACCTTTTGCCATGCTCTTAGAAAAGAAATAACCTATTCCGTACCCAACTCGCACTTTGGGTCTTTCCTCATTCTGTAATGACCTCAAAAATAATATTTGGTTTTATTATTTTTGTGGAAAATCTTATTAAGCTTTGTGACTATTTTGGGTGTTGTATGAATTTGGTTTGATGTAAAAATATTGGAATTAAGTGAGTTTAATCAAATTGGGACAAAAATACCTTTATGATTAAGTTTATGATTTTTCAAAGGAAGTACAAGAAATTGAAGTGAGAAAATTATGATTTTTGAATTGGAAAATTGAGATTGATCTCACGAACGCGTAGGCGCAAACGGTTCGTGAATCCGAGTTGAAACGAAGAAGTTATGCTCGTTTGAAGTTTCAGAGACTTAATTGCAAACAAAGACTTTGCCTATAAATTTCAGATGGGCACTGTTTGAATTCATAATTTGCAATTGAACTCGGAAGTTTGAGAGCTCGTCGGAGAGGCAATTTCCGGCGGCTGCTACGGCGGCGTAAGGTGGAGGTGATCGACACCACCAACCCAGATAGAAAGCCTACTATCTCGTGAACATAACCCAAGAAGAATAGGAGCCATCGGAGGTACGGTGAAGGTAGGGCGACGCTGTGAACTTGGTTCGTCAACAGTGAAATCAGCAACTTCAACCGGCGGTTTGAGCCACTTACGCTTCGAATTGGACCTCGAGGTAAGAATTAAAGTTGTTCTACTCAGTATTACGAACATTTTGGCATAGGTATTGACCGGAAATTTTAGGGTCGGTCCGTCGCCGGAATAGTACCCAAACCACCACCGGCGGTGGCGGCGCTGGGTGGCGATTCTGAATTAGGTCTTTAGAGACAGAATGTAGTCCTGGAGTTACTGAACATGTTTGAAGGTTTAAATTTGTTGAGATTCCGTCGTTTAATCGATGATCGGAGCCTCACAAAACTGGACCATTGATTGAAGATGATCGGACCGTTGGATCGTGTCCAATTTTAATTATATTGTAGCTGGTGTTGTGAGGAGTCTGTAGGTTCAGACAGATGGACGATCGGACGTCCCGATCTTAAGTTATCAAATTTCAAAGTTAATGCGAGCGATGTAGAATAATCCGACCGTTGGATTGGGCCCAAATTGTTGCAGGGTGATGTCGGGACTATTTAGAGTCCATTGGTGCGATCGGATTTGGAATCCGAGGTTGTGGGCCCAAGGCGGATTTTTGGGGTGTCGGTTAGACATGTGGGACCCACGGGACCCAAATAGTGACCTATTGGACAATGGGTGTCATTGGTCATGATTCGACGTCGCAGCACGTACGTCACAGTTTTGGAGTTGGTTGGATGAGATTTGATCGCTTTGGATCCCGGTTGGTCCAAAAGGGCAATTTCGTCATTTGATGTGAAATCTTGGATTTTGGAGTTTTGTACTAAGTTGAGCTATATACTTTGCTTAGGTACTATTGGGGATTGAGTTGCTCCTTGAGGTTTGAGATTGAGGATTCGTTAAGTTGTTGAAAACGCAGCTTGGACGAGAGGTGAGTAAAACCATCCTAATCGTGAGTAAAATCACGAATTATTATATTTATTATAATGTGACCTTGGAGAATGTTAATGGCTATGATTAACATGTTGGTTGTGATTTTATAAAATGTTTTAATTGATTTAAAACACATGAACTTGTTCTTCAATGGTTCATGAGGCAATTGAAACCTATTTTGTTTTGAATTGATTATTATTATTGGAGATCTTGGTGTTTAACCATATAACATATGTTGTGGATGTATGGTGGAAATTCATTCGTGAATAACCACATAAATATATATTGTTGTGATTGGTGTATTTGGCTATAAAACAATGTTTAATGTGAAACAACATTTTATATTGTTTTGGTGTTGGAGTTTTGGTGTTGACGGATTTAGGTGAGAATACCTTGAATCCCTTCTGAGTTTGTCAGGTGGGCATTCTCGTGGCAAATAATGAGGGATAAATTACCATAGGGAGCAAGACCCAAGAACAGTTAGAGCTCTAGTCTGGCGCCATCTAGTACTTATGACTGGAGTGTAATCATGAGTGAACACTACTTGGAGGTGTGTAGTGTTATAGATTAGAGGTTCGTAGTATTCTCTCTTCTATCTGTCAAATAAGTGACGTGTTAAAACTACTTTGAAATAAAGAGTTTTGGTGTGGTCACATGTGGTGATCGAAAAGGTTCTTTAAAATAAAATAAAAAAATTGTGATTGTGATGATATTGATGTTTATGATTACCTTGGTTATACAAGGATTGTGGTGTGCTAATGAAAGTGCATGTATTTGTATATTATGTGTAAATTGACATATTATACTCTGGACGTGGTTTACTCATACAAGCTTTAGAAAGCTACCGGGTTGTTCCTGGTGAACCGGTGCACTATTCAATGGTGTAGGGGAAAATCCTGGAGGTGGTAGAGACGGTGAGCAGGAGAATTAAGGTGAGAAGCAGGAGGCTCATTGGTGGTTCCACAGAGTGTAAAGTGTGGTGTGAGAGTGTTGGTGAGTGTTAGACTTCTCCTGTGTGAAATAAGCTCTGAGGAGTATATTATGTAAAATGATGATTGTTCATTTATTATGTGAGTTTGTAATGTAATATTTGACTAGAAAGAGTTGAGTCATTATTGACATTGTGGTTCGGAACAGTGGTGTTGTATCAAGAAAGAAAAGTTTAAATTTCTAGGTACTTTTGTTGAAGGTTCCGAACTTCGCGTCCCGGATTGTTGGTTGTTATTTTTAAATTTGCAGATTAATTGTTGTTGAAAATTCGGGACGTGACACATTCTGAGTCTCATTGTATGACTAATAAACGTGAGGAAAAAACAAAAGGGAAGAGAGGTCATATGATTGGGCATGCCGTTTGTCGATCAAATTGATGGAAATTAGAACTATGAATAACAGAACGCAAGCAAATGCAGAATAAAGAATGGACCAATCGTAATTTAACCCATAAAAACATAAGTCAACATTCGATTGCACTCAATAGGGTAAGACCCACAACATGGCAGATTAAGATTAGCAAAACAAAAAGGTGTGATAAAATTGATCACTCTGAAAATTTGCTACTATTAACTAGACAGTGAACTAAAAATAAAAGATGAAAAAAAATCTAAAAGTGCATCCCTTTGCAACAATTGTCATGGACCATAGACAATAGTTCTATCCTGACCACTGCCCTAGTTTGAGCCGGATTCGAATTCAATTGCCATGTAGAAACGTAAACATCATCCTATGCCCAGAAAATTGCCAGAATATTACTTGGATAAACCATGAATCTCAACAAAAAAATTCGCAGCACCTTGATGCGTGTCATTCTGGCACAATAAGTTATATGCACTTTCCTATAACCAACTGAATGATCCACATGACGTGAACTAACGTGTCAATTCATCAATTTTAATCTACGCCACGGAGAATCTTCTGTACCAAAGAAAAAGGTAATTTTCTGGCATAATCCTATCTTCAGTAATCAGGCTGTTTTCACCTTACGTGATGGAGGTCGTCAAAATAAACTGATCAGATCATCAAGACCCTGTCGAAGAGCAGCACCAGAAATTGAAAAAAAAATCAGATTGCTGCTCGTATTCCATTAAAAAACTACTACATATAATATGAGAGAATGGCAGAAAAGAATTTCGATGTTTTGATATTGTAAGGATTAGGAACAATACCCTAGTTGTGATGACAAGGAAACTGAAAAGTACTATCAAATATGATCCCAACACCAGAAGCAACAGCAAGTCGAATGTCACACTAGCAACCTGAAATAACATGGGCGAACTGATTAGTTGAATGTCCCATTTCTCCCTGCATATCGTTTCTATGGCAGTCCAAACATAAAAATTAATAAAACTTCGAAGAGACTTATTTAAGTTTAAGCATAGATATTGATGGTCACAGACTGCCTTGAAAGTATATTAAACCAAGAAACTTGTAATTACTAATGGGCATTGATATAGGGGCGGGAGATGGAATTGTTAGACTACAAAACTAGCAAGTATAAGAAATCAACATAAACTAGCACAAAATTAGAACATTTTCTTTTTTCCAGTACACATTTAGTACCTGATATACGTTAAGGCTAGCCCTAGTTGAATCATAGAAAGTAAACATCCCGTCAAGCACCTCATGCTGCACATTCACCTCATCGGTATGATCTTCCAATTCCTGTCAATAATATAAAATCTGACAGGTCACAAACATGTATCAATGAAACGAGAAAAAACCAGATTTATTCTGTAACAGGCAGGTTGGTTTAAATTTTCCTATTTGACCATAAGGTCCCTCCCTTCCCAGTCTTTTATTCATTTCTCTTTCCTCAATTATCCCATGGTCTACAACAGTATATCCAACCCCACCTACAATGGTAACCAGCACACCAGTTGCTATCCTTCCCCAGCTTCTATCCTGTGCTCTATTTATGACAAGTTTTCAATGCTTGCAGTTCGATCATATTCCACAAATGAAGTCTAAATTTCGGTAACTTGTTTGTTCATAGCCTACATTTAGGTAAATTTGAATTCAGAAAGTAATTTAATTTAAGAAAACCCAAAAATTTGTATAAAATATATTGCATAATCCCGTAGTTACATATTGAGCGCAAAAATGCAACTTATTAGACCAACAGAGTATCATCGACAAACTTCTGAAGGTTGAACTCAAGAGACTGTCAACAATAGAGAAACATTGGATGCTTCCAACATATTCTCAAATTTATAACTTGGTTCTTTTTCATATTTAATAAATATTAAACAACTATCAGCACAATATTGAGTGAAAGCAATTGGATATTTGAGCTATAACCATGAAATGTATGGAAAATATGAAGATAGTGAAACCTTCTTCAATGCCAAGATAAATGGGTCATTTTTTGATAAAAACGGCGCCACACGGGGTGTTTGCGACAAGAGATCCAGCCATGAATTTATGTAAGAAGGATTGACTGCTAGACTACTGTTGTCTGCAAAGATTTGGACATTCTTTCCTTCGTGACCATAAATATGCCTCTGAGTACAATAGAGGAGAAACATGCAGAAAGATTATAAACAAATAACAAAAAAGTCAGAAATCAATTACTTCCGACCTATTTAGTAAATTTTCCGGTTAACAATATTCACTTCTATGGAACATATTTTAGCAATTCATATTCCAGAATTCACATCGTCTAACACTTGTTGTTGAAGCAACTATTGACATATCAATGTTCATTTGATAATGTGAATTGATAATGGACCTGACCTGAATTAACTGTGTACATGAATTGAATAGACACCAAAATTAGGTCAAAATCCTTTTAAAAAATATATCCAAGGACACGACAAAGACCAAGATTAACTACTTTTACAGTGTACAGTAAAGAACAGGTTTCTTAATCAGATGATGCTAAAGTTTCTAAATAACATGATGTTTATCCTTAACGCCACAGCACATGCTGTTTATCCAGACAAACCTCATCATGCCTCTCAGACCTACCAGTTTAATTGTCAAATACCATGAATGTTAACAGAAAATATTCCACATAAACCTCTTATCCTCAGAGGCTTCAGGTATCTCTGAAGCATTGGTAAACATTATATCTCCTTCAATAGGACCAAAAAAGAGTAGTACACACGCTTACAATCTATAGCAAGTAAGAACAGAACTGTATGCTCCTAGAGATCCTGTTAAAACCAAGAAGTGAAAGCAACAAAAAGAAAGAAGTTAATTTCCAGATAAATTAGCCTTACCGCAAGGCTCTCAGCAACTAATTTGACACTTTTAATGATTGCAGCTTCATTCACGAATGGTCTGCACAAAACCAAGATCTCA
This sequence comes from Prunus fruticosa, assembly GCA_018703695.1. NCBI lineage: Eukaryota > Viridiplantae > Streptophyta > Magnoliopsida > Rosales > Rosaceae > Prunus > Prunus fruticosa. Next base: position 16,048,467 of record CM031922.1, read on the forward strand.
GCAAAAGACCACTTATAATATATGTACCAGTAATAAGAAGTGGGTCTAAATAAACATAACCTGCCATCAATCAGACTGCCGGTACTTTCTAACAGTTCAGGAGCAACAGAGAGTTCAGAAAGAGTGGCAGCAGTAACTCTCAGCCGTGAAAACTGTTCATGCTCCCAAGCTACCTAGAACAGGTAAAATGGTTTATCACCTGGTATAAACAGTAGGGTACACTGCAACAAAAACACAGCATGTTTCTAGCAATGGACTAGTACTTTGAAGAAAGATGCACCCAGATTGATTTACAAGCTCATGGAAACACAAAATAAGTAGCGTCCAGTTTGGTTGCAGGAGCAAGAATATATAATTTTAAGAAATCGATAACCTATCTGCATAAGGTATGACCACAACATAGACCGAACCAGCAAAGTATGGTAGAGGAATTGATTTTGTGGACGACAGTAAAGATGAAAACAGATTAAAACTTGGAATGAACCCCAAGCATAACCTAGTGATAAGTTTGATTATCCTAGAGCTGATTTTAGATTAAGAGGTATGCAGTTATTTTCTCAAGTTGTAAATGTTTTCCATAATATTTCATTACAAGAAGACATTACGCCCTATAAATTTCCCTGTCAAAGCCAGTAGTTGAAATGATTAGGGGTATCATAGTTTTACTGCTAGAAGAATTTCAGAGATAACCTGGGAAAATCAATGCAAACTACTTGCTGAGTTATAATAAATAATAGCTATATTTTTGCATCGAATGAGCAAGATAACCAAGCATCTTTCCTAATTTGAGGCATTAAGCATTATACTTAAAACATAGAAATTTTTCTCATAATCATTAAATTGTGAAGACATAACATAACAAAATAGTCTTGTTTGTTCACCACAAGATGGCATTTCAAGTATCAACTTACTCGGGGATTTGAAATATTTATCTTCTTGTGCTTCAGACCAACTTTAACGCCCAATTCTTCTGCTACATTAGAGAAACCCTACAAGAAATCCCATCACTTAAACAATGTAGTGCAGCAGCAGAACTCAAGGTAATTTAACCGTACATCTGTAGTATGTTTTGTAAAATCTTATTTGCTTACTTCAAAAATTTGCTTAATGTAGGCATTCTCTGGAGGCTTAGACACATGAATCCACAAGTCATTATCCCATGATCCAATACTATTCAAGCAAATAGCATAGTCAATACTCTCGCGCTGGCGTTGATCAAAGCTCCGAAGCCACTGTAAAATGCAAATAACTAAGGTAAACAGACAAAAAAGATAAACAGAGGGGCACTATATTTAAGAAACGGGAATAAAAGACTTGAAGAAAGAAAATGAAAGTTGAAATAAATCGGGAGGAGATGAGCACCTTATGAGTTCCATTGTAATTATAAGGCCCTCCTGATGTTAACCCAAAAAGTAAATTGTACCTCCCCCTTGTCTTAGGATTGGAGTAAAGAACAGAAAATAACCTAGCAATTTCAAGAAGTGCCACAACACCACTTCCATTGCTATCACTTCCAACTGATAAAGCCTACAAAACAAACGAAATTTTAAACCTTTATAAAGTTAAAGTAGCTGAAATAATTCATGATATGCTGTAAAGTTACATACAGGAGCCGCCCCAAAAGTGTCATATGATGCTACTACAGCAATAGTTGGAAGTTGATTTGCATCTCCATCAGTTTTCAATCCTGAGAGCCATCCCTGCACTCATTCAAAAAGAAACATTCAATTTCCAAACAAGGGGAAGCAAACTAAACACTATCAACTGGATCTTCAGTCTTCCAAGAAAGATTCCATTTAAAATTATGCTACTAATGAAGACAGTTGCTAAAACGGATTGCAGAATAAGGTAAAAACTACAGCTGAAATCTGATTGATGGACATGCAATAGTATTCAGTACAATTGACATCTGATGTCAAGTCATTACTATCTCCTAGGTATGAATATAAAAATACAGAACTGAAAAATCAAATAGGCTTGGCCGGCCATCTAGTTTTAAGAAGTGGAGGAGTAAATATACAACGAACTCGCTTCACTTTAATGCATTACAATGAATTAAAATGCTAACTAGCTCGTATGTGCATGAGAATGGTATTTCTGGTTGCAACATAAGTTATCCACCTATAACTAAAAGGATTTGAAACACCTTTTTAGCTTAGCAAGGCTACAACACCTCCAATGCAGGAAAAGGCTGTGACACTCAAATCCTATCAGATATAACTGATCAATACATAGAGAACAAATAATTCCTAGGTGTTATCCTTGTTATAAGATCATATGCCAAAATTCTTACCAATTTTACACTCTTCAGTCAAAGCAGCTAAACTGTAAGCCAAACTAACAGCAAACCTTTAGTCTTCTACAGGGCGATGTACCCAAGATAACAGAAGAGCATCCGAGGGTAAAGTATAATTACTAGTCATATTTTAAGATAAAGCAAGTCATCTGTGGAAATATAACAAACCTAATAAGAGACTTCAAGGGTACAGCGGAATTGATAATCACATTTTAAACTGTACCCTCAAAGTCATACTTTCAGATATACTTCCAATATCAAATTAACTGTTTTAAACTTTGGATAGGCATAAATATGTTTTGAAATATATGAGACATATGATATCTAAAATGGATAGACTCTTTATAGAGGTGTTAATGGAAGAATAACATTTATTGCCTTCTAAACAATATAACTCATGAACAACGAACAAATGTGAAACCACCATAGCAACGAAATATAACAAACCTAATACAACACTTCCTTGATACTCTTACATTGTGCAACACATGTATCATCAATTTTAGGATATGAGATTTTTACAAACAGAATAAAAATGTTAGATGGGTAGAAAAACACAAAGAAGGCTTAATAAGATATGTTCCAACTGTTATAAGGTAAATAAAGGAGCTAACAGATATTTCCATATTCTACTGGTTTAAGAAACCGCTAAGATTGAGCTTAGATGAACTGACAGGGATATTAATAAAAACAAAAGAATGTGAGAAACAAACAAATAAAAAAGTTGAGCTTGAACCTGAATGTTTGTGATGGTGGGTGATGCACGTTTCTTAGGTTCTGGCACTGAAACAACAAGCTTATATCTGCAAAACCAGAAAAGACAGAGAGATTCAGAGTTGTGCTATGACAATTAAACAAAACACCTCCTAAAGCTCATGCCAAACAATGATGTATAAGTATATTTGAAGTTAAATGGTATTGGCATAACTAAAAGGATAAATAATACACTCATGTCAACAATGAAAATCAGACAGTACCAAAAACAGGATTCTATGCATTTACTTAGAGCACAATACAGATCTTTAAAAAGGACAGGAAGAAGAACAATACATAAGGTCACAAAATATAATGAATCGTGATCTAACAAACAAAGAGAATTAGAACAGAAGTTTATTGCTGTATAAGTTGTCCAGCCATATTCGATAAGGACTCCTGAATCAGCAACCACAGATATACTTTCGAGTTCCAAAATTTCCAGCCCCTATATAACTTTTTGGTGCAATGCACAATCCTACTTTTATGACCTTGGCCTCCGAAAGATTTACTCTACACACCTCTTTTCTTTTATTCTATACCTCTCTAGCATCTGTATCCTCCAGCTGGTTCCTAGTCCAAACCAGCTAACCTCTCATCTTTTACTCTTTACTCTGTGAAGTAGAATTTTTCTTACTTTCTCCAGCCAGCATATCCTCCAAGAATTCTACAGCCCTTATCCATCCTGCTGGTGTTATACTGTCACTTTTCCTACCTCAATCCCTTAACTTTTTTTTTTTCCTTTTTTCTTTTTTTGTGAAACACAAAATTATTAAGATGATAAAAACTGAGTAAAAAACTGGAGGACAAGTAGTCCATCAGGAACAACCAAACCAAATCCAATCTATCCCCAGAAAACTAAACTGGGCCAAAAGTAATGGAACCTTAACCCACAAAATCAGACCAATCTGGAAAGATCAAGCTGAAATCCTTAAAATGCTTTGATACATCCAAACAACTGAGTCAAAACCTACTAGCAACTAGTAGGCCGAGCCAAGATCCACCAGCAGTGAGTAGCTACGCAGTTTTTTTTATAGTAGTTTTGGCCGCCACTCCTCCACAATCCTGATCAACTTGGAACAGAAATATTTCCCTTGCAAGCTTTACATTCTTATAATGGCATTCTATGTTTAATCTATAAGGACCCGAACTCACTCTGGAGGCCACCCCTCCAATTTAACCCAGTCTCTCACTAGAACTTACTCTCTATAGTGACCATCTTTTTTAGGACAGATATATCATTGACAAGAAATTCATCAAAATTTATAATATCCATATTATACTATGCAGCTATCGGTCTAGGGATAAGTTCCATGGTTTCAATCATAAAGCCATTTACTTACCCGCCAGTAGTTGCAGTAGCGAGTTGACCAGTGGCATCATTCCTCTTGACATCAGCCAACACAGCCTCAATATCATCATCTTCAAAAGCAAAATACACAGGATACTGTAACAGAACATACCACCACAAAGATGTCCTTTAGACAATAAAAATTTTAAGAAACGAATAAAATAATAAAAAAGTATCTAAAACTTAAGAATTACTCCCATTGTAACACTTGGATTCCGCAAACAAACCCCATTTAAGCACTACATCACAGAATTGCAGGAATTAACATATTGTAATTTCATTTATGGAATTTACTTCAAAGTCAAAATGCAAGATATTACATTCAATGACAAAAAAAGATAGTGGAGCTGGTTCCTTTGGAGAAATATGATTTCGTAGGATTTCAAAAAGTACAAAACCTTATTAGTTAAAGCCAAACAGTTAACAAGGCTCAGGTACCTAACAAATAGCAGCAAGTAGCTGCTGCTACCAAATTCCTATTGAGCTGATATGCTATAATGATCAAATAAAGCACCTCAATCGTGTGGTATGCATCATTCACTAAAGGAAAAAATTAGGAAAAAAATTATTCATACATCTTAAACCCAGGAAAGCAACCGGAAGACTGAGAAACGAAATCCACATGTAGCCAATTTGATAAATTATATATAGGATGTTTCAAGGAAAACAAAAGAAGCTAGTTGAAAAGCAATCATAAAGCTAAATGCAACAGCATATGCAAAAGCACATGCGCATCATAAACCATAACTAGAGAGGTGCAAGAAACAAACAGCAGAAAGACAACTGCCTCCAATTATAAAGAATAAGAAAACTTATGGCTGTTTGACTTACAGGTATCTTGGAATGTATAAGTAATTTTTCAAGTTCGGCCAGATCATTCTTCAATATCTCCTCTCCATCAGTTTGATGATTACTTTTTGCCCTTTCTCTATTTTCTATACTAAATATCTGGGGCAGCAAAAACAGCAAACCTCCCAGGGGCTGGTTTTGAGTAATATATTCTGCAATATGATTAACAATCTCAATCAGCAATCAGCAATCAGCAATCTGAAAAGGAAAGTTGGTCGGTACTCAACCAACTTAGCTAAGCCACTTATAGTTTAAGAATCAATGGGATCAACATTCTTATTGAGTTACTCAATGATTATAAATTTAAAATTCAAACCGTCATATCTTATTGAGTTACTCAATGAGCATTATTTTAGTTCAAAATAGTTGCTCAAAGTCACATATTCAAACAGCACCAGTATTGTAGCAGTTAGAGGTGGCATTTATTGTTTGTCATATGCGGGGCTTGTTACTAATTAGTAATTAGCATTTAGAAAGTAAAAGCATCGGAATTTAGGCACTTCTAAGAAGCATTCTCAAACTTAAGTGATTGTACACAAATGGCCTCACCAATCCCACTTCACTCAAAAGACTAAGAATGCACACATATTGGAGAGCCCAATTAAAAAAAACCATGAGATTTATTCAAAATCGAAGATTACCCACATAAATGCATAAAATATAAGAATACATGAGATGAAAAGAAGCACTACCTTTGACGAAGGAGATGTTGAGTTCACGTAAGGGGATGATGAGGACAGTGCGAGAGAGATCAGAGCCAGGAGCGAATTGCAAAGAACCAGCATGGTGGTTGAGGTTGGCGAGTCGAGATCCGAAAGGAGCACCGGAGATGTCGTACTGGATCAGCCGATACACGTCGACGACTGTGGCGGCGTCGCAGAGCTCAACGCAGGCGACGAGGATGAAGACGAGAGCAATCATCGAGTACATCGACTCCAGCACTTGGCGCTCTCCGCCAGGCTTCGCTTGGGCCATGGCCGTTATCCGATTGCGATCTATTCTCTCTGGTCTCTAGGGTTTTGGGATCGGAGGAACCAAAGAGAGAGAGAGAGAGAGAGAGAGAGAGAGAGAGCGATGTGAATTATAAATGAAAGAAATCAGAAGCAGGCTGCTGCTCTTGTCACGTTGTGTGATTGTGTTTCTGGTGGGAGGAGTGATAGTTTAGTGCGGACTGACTCTCACTCAAGTCCCCCTAACTAATTTGATTTTAGATTGGATTGGTTCTTTTCGTTCTTCTTTTATTTTTTAAGAATAAATTGGATTGGTTTTTCAGTTCCATTTGAGCATGTTTAATTATGGGAAGTCATGAATAGGAAATTAAGAATTTTGCAATGAGGAATTGAAATGGGGTCAACTACTCTTCTAGTTGGTATGAATCCTAATTTTGAGAGTATTTGATTATGAATTTTACAATAGAACTTCAATAATTTTTTTATTCCATATGTTTAACGCAACTAAGGAATTGAACACCCACATATTAGTAAACACAAGTGAAGATGAGTAAACATGAATGGTTAGGAAGAACATATTTTTGTAAGTTAACCAAAAAAAAAAAAACAATAAACCCCAGCCCACTTAAAAAGGGTCTTGGCTTCCAATTGATGCAACTATCAATAATGAATTTATTTTGATCCTTTCAAGTTTCATATTTGGGAGATCAAAGACGAATTGATATTGACACTCCTAAAAAGTCATTATACACTCCTCCAGTAGAATTTATCTCTTATATTTTTATAATAGGAGAGTGCGGGATGCATATTTGAAACTTTAACAGTTTTTTTAATTTTATTTATCATTTTGTATTGATTTAGACGTTTCTGACTAGGGTTGGGCATTCAGACTGGTAACTAGGTCAAACTGCCCAAACCAAACTGTTGGTTTGGGTTGGTTTGGTTTGTTTTTTTCAATTTTTTTTTTGTTGTAATTAGTTTGAATCCAAACCAAACCGAAATATATAATTCGGGATACGGTTTGCAATATTCAAAACCACGGTTTAACCAAACCAAACCGATGGTATTTAAAAAATATTATTATAATATATATAATACATAGTTTAAAGAAGTAAAATAATAATAATAAGCTGGCTTTTGTTGTTAGGCATGCCAACGCACATGCCTAATTGAATTTTTAAAAAAACCCCAACACACGCATGCATTGTCATACCCCAATTTATTTACTTAATTATTGAGAGTGTGAGGTAAAAGAAAAACTAAAAAAAACTAAAACTAAAAATTTAAATAGTAAGAAACATGAGAATTAAACATAAAACTTCTATTCAAACCAAAGTAATTTACATTGTAATTTTACAAGCAGAATTTCAGGAAAGTATAGATTCTTAACAAAACATCCAAAACTATCTGCATTCTTCTTGTTTCCTTGTCACAACTAAACTTCAGATTCAAGACCTGCAATAAATTTATTAAGGGGTGAGCATTACATGCTCAGTAGAGGCCCTATATGATTAGTGAGATTTAATGTACAATTTACGCAATGTATGAATGAACTTCAATTCTACCAAACCCGTTAATCTATATAATAAGGCAATCAAATCTGCATGTCCCATACCATGCATTTTACCACTGTGATTCCGAATGCCCCATTATATAAACTAACACCCATTTCAATCATCTCATAATTCCCCTTTTGCTAGTCATCTTGTCCATACCATTGATCTCCAAGCCCAAATCACTCAATCGACAATTATATCGCCGATTTCCTAATCTATTGTGCACACGGGTTCGCCTGAACTTGGTCCCTACAATGGTTAGACTCAACTACACAAAAGATTCTTCCCATTATCCTTTTTTCCATAATTTCTTTATCAACCCAAAAATTCCAACTACTACCGACAATATATGAACATGTCAATATTAATTAAATTATAATGATAATTGACAATCATGTAAACACCCAGTATCAAGGATAATAATCAAACAATATTACCAAGCATAATATAGTGTTCACAATATTTAATTAACTCAAATCCTCCCCAAGAAAGAACCCCTACCTCAAATCCAAAGCTATTGCGTAACTCCAAGTTGCAAGTTCAAAACACCTCGAGTTCCTTCAACGAATTTCTTGTTCTACACTTTCTAATATTTTCCTCTTCTTTCTATCATGCATTACTATGCATGCTGTTTGAAACAAGTTAAGGGAATTGGTCCCTATTTATAGTAGTGAAAGGCGGCAACTTGGTTTGATGAAGCTTAATGTTGTGCCACCTAATTAGTCTATAGGTTATAGACTCCCAAATAGCCTTTTGTGTTGGCTTGGTAGAGTGCTTAGTGAGCACTCTCCTATCAAGTTTATATATATAGGAATAACTATCATTCTTACACCTCAAGCTTTAATGGATTTTGAGGACACCACAATGCAACATGTTAGTTTTCAACAATGCTTAGTAAGCATATATGTTTTTCTAATAGTTTTTGTAAAGTAAGTATATATATAATAATAATGATAAATAATGCTGAAATAAATAAAACCATGTAATAACATTTGATAGGCTATTAGTTAATAGCTATCTTTACGTACTTACTATACAATTAATATATATTATTAATTATATAGTTTTTGGAGATTAATAATTGTAATTATTTAATTTTATGAAATATTAAAAATATGGGGTTTCACATGCATCTTGTCTTCTCTCTTTTTTTTTTCTTTTTCTTCTCTCTCCATCTCTCCCTCTATCTTATCTCCATCAGTCCCTCTCTATTTTTTTTTCTCCTTCTTCTTACATCTGTCTTCACTCCCTCTCCCCGTCACCCTCTTTTTTTTTTCCCCTCTTCTTCTTCTTCTTCTTCTTCTTCTCCATCTCTCCCTCTTTTTTTTAATTCTTCTCCTCTTCATCTCTCCCTCTCTCCATTGCTTTTATTTCTTCTCTCTCTCTCTCTCTCTCTCTCTCTCTCTCTCTCTCTCTCTCTTTGAGAAAGCCAAAAAAACCAAACCAAACCAAACCAACCCACCAAGTCCAAGTTAATCGAAGTAGTCGGTTTTCATCAATTATGATTTGGTTCCAATTTCCAAAATAGCCAAACCGAGGTCTATGGTTCGGTGTTCGGGTTGAGCCTAAAACCGAACCAACCTAGACCGAGCCCACCACTAGTTCTGACTTCGAGGCCATCAGTATACTGTATATCTATTGGCATTACATTGTAACCATATATAACTAATAATGTTATCTCAATCACTCAATGGTTTAATCAACTAATGTCCACGAGACTGTTTGGTGTTTTCACTATTGAATAAAGAAAGAACAAAGTACAAAGTATTTAATTCTCACAATCCATATCCTAGTTAAGAAATAATATTGAGACATCTCTAGAAATGTGAAATTGATGTCGTAGGGTTGAGTTGCCCTTTCATATGATCCCTCTTGAGTTGGAGAGTCACCTTTATATAGTAGATGGAGATGACCTAGTCTTTGACTTGGCAAACGGGTTGTTTTTGCGGGTTTGGGGTCGTGTTCGTGTCAACTTATTTTCTTAATGGGTTGACACGAACACGAAACCCGTTTGGCTAATGGGTCGTTTTTCACCTATTTCACCTGCTTTAGCCTGTTTCACCCATTTACAAAATAAATAATATTTTTTAACAAATTATTAAATGAAAACACCTCAAATTAGAGAAATAATAAAAATAAAGCTGAAATCCTTAAATAAGCCTTACACATTACACATTGGCAAACAAAAAAACTCTTCGACAATGTGAGTCTCAAATTAATCTCAATTTAAACAAACATAATATCAAAACTTCAATCATCCATGAACATAATCTCAAAATTGTCATTTTCACCAACTGTGCAAATCTCACTATAAGGAAAAAAAAAACACAACAGACATGGTCAAGAAACTTCCAAAAACAAGTTCAAATGTTATCTTCACATGAAAGCCGTGGATCTTCAAGTCGAGGAAATCAACAAAGAAATCAAGAGAAAAATCAAAATGGAATGGATCTTCAGCAAAAGACCAAATGACTTGAGATTTTCATACCTTTTGGTTGGAGAAGAGGAAAGGTCATGGATTGTTTGGTTTGGATCTAGAGAGAAAGAGAGAGCTTTTGTTTAGATCTCTTGAGAGAAAGACATATAGAGTGAGTGGTGGCGTGAGGGAGAGGGAATAACAGAAGCTAGGTTATTTTAGAATGTAAAATTACAAAAATGCCTTGCTCTTAACGGGTTAACGGGTGATTCGTGAATGATACTTACAAGCCCGTTAGCTTAATGGGTGACTAACGGGTCCACCCGTTTTCATCCCGACCCATTAAACTCAACCCAAATACTGTTATTTTCATGCAAATTCATGTCGTGTTAACGAGTCATGTCTAGATATTGCCGGGTCTCTTTGTATCAAGTTTTGCAGCAATGGTCTTCCCCTTCATGCAGCTTGGCTTTGAGTTTGAGGAACAAAGTTTAATCTTTTACAGGACCACCTTTACCATCATCATAGTTTCCAAGCATTGTAAATTGAAGTCTTTATATTTTGTGATAAAATTATTCACTAATATAAATTTGCTAAGTTTGTAGTCGCTTTGAAACGCTAGCGGTACCTAAGACTTATGCACCAAAGAGATGGCAAAAATAGTTTGTATGATAGCAGGCCCACACCAGGTTCGAATTTTGTGTTTGTTTGTGCCTCTCCCTGGTTTTGGTTGTGGGTGCTTGTCTTTTAGCTTTAGGCTGAAATATGTTGTTTGTTTATCGATGAGCTCAGTAAGTGTGGATTGTGAAATGTTGCAAATACATGAGCCATGTTTTGCTTGATGAAAAATTAAACAAAGTATCTGCCTTGTGTTATAAGCCACACTCAACTGCTCCTTAATACGTTTCCATGAATTAAATGCAAAGCTCTCATTTTAAGTTTCACAAACATTGCCTTCCTCTCTTCGGCCATGTGTTTCAACTCAAAAAGTTTTCCAAACTGGCTTTAGCTTCCCAATGCAAATAATCTTCTGCATGACCTTCCAAGGGCATGAACAACTTCAAGTTTTCCTCCAACACTAAAAGATCAACCTCTATTTCAGTCCTCCATTCTATACTAATTTATGTCTCCAGCATATCATTAAAGGGGTTCTTCTCGCCTAAATCAAGTGCCAGTGACTAGGTTTCGATCATACCATCTTTGTCCTCTCTGTACGTTGGGCTCAATTTCCACTGCCTACATCTCTACCTTGTCCAACCTTGAATCTCCAGTGCAAGAGTGGCCCAAAACAACTCTATTATATACGAAGACTTGTACATGGTACTCGATCAAAGTTTACGACAACCCAGCATCCTAGTTGTTGATTACACGATTAACGTTTTCATCGTAGCCCTTCAGAATAATTAACTCACATGACAGGCACATCACCTATTTAAAATAACTAAGAGCATAACCAGTAGATCAGCAAGGCCTCAGCAAGCCTCGAGTACGCTCCTGCGTCACTTTGAAAGATCACACTACAGGAATGAAGATCACAGTGGATCTTCAGAACAAAATTGCCAATCTTTTAAAATGGTCAACTATGTTTTACAGCAGCCAATTTGTTGTTAACTGTAAAATAGGTTTTAGGCCACCTGCCTTAGGATAAACTCATTAACCATGAACCACTAGCTTTTGAACAGATCTTGCTAGAGAAACAGGGATAAGGTAGCTACTAGCATAACTTTCAGAAACTAAGCTGAACCAATCAATCAAACAGGCATCAGCTCAGACCACATTACTTCATCTCAATCTTGAGGATGCTTCTCTTGTTTGACTATACATACATGCAGGATATAATACAGGTACTGACGAAGGAAAGCTAATTTTGTAACCTTACGGGGCAAAATTTCTGGGAGGCATCCGACTCTGCTTGTTAAATTATGAACAATGCAAAAGATCAAATGTTTCAGTCACTTCGAGCCTTCTTCATTTTCTGGAAAGATAAACTGTAAGTCTTCATTATCTCCATAAACTTGATAAAGAGCAGCAGCTTTATAGACAAACATCCCAAGCATAGCTGGCACAAGCTGTGAAGAAGAAGCATTCGTGTAAACAAGAAGAAAATAAACTTTCACCAGTATGAGTTCTTCAGCCTTTCTATGAATGGTCAAGTACATGGTTTCAGAAAAGAGTTTCCTGACACAAGAATAGCTTCAAGGTTTACCTGGAAATCAAAGAGATCGCTGGCAAAATATTGATGAGACAGAATCCACAATCCATATATTGCTGCTGGTATTACAAGCCTTGGAGATGAAAGAGCAATACCACAGCCCTTTATCGACTTCTCTAGAAAATCCTCAACATCCTCGCTTCTTATTCCTATTCTGGATGAGAGGATGAACGTATGTTTGAGCAAACCAAGCGCAAGGAATATTTAACAAAAAGAAGAAGACCAGCTACTAAAAGAAAGAATACAAAGTTGTTTCTGGTTGTACTTCTTGGTCTTCCTCTGCCTGAAAATTTGAGGGACTGCATCTCTGGATATATCGTCTGCTTGCTGATACAAGAGTTTAAGGTACAAACAACTGCATTGAGAATGATATAGGCTATAAGTTCTTCAAGACAATAAAAAACATAAGGAGCTGCATAAACAACTCATTCAAGCTGAACATGTCTTCTTATGGAAAGTATTTACCAATTCTTCGTCACACTTTTCATGAAAAATAAATGTAAAAATGACAGCACACCTTAAGTAACTTTCCTTCCATTATTTTAATCAAGATTTTTGAAATATTATCATGCCATAAAGCTGAACCAATAACCCAAAGCATAATAGAAAAGGCACAAGTGTTGGTAAATTGTCATAGACTCAGTAAAACAAGAATTATGTCTAGATTATTGGCGTAAACTATTGCTTTAGAGAAATAATCTCAACTTAATAAGTTGTATCAACAAACCTGAAAATAACTCCTGTAGCATAACTGACAGCAGCCTGTGCGGTAGACTTGCAAGTCAGTACTCCAAAACAGAAACATATACTACATTCACCAACTTCTAGTTTAACATAAAAGTGAATGAAGGTAACAAAGCTAATGTGGAGAAATAAGTTATGAGACTAGAAAAATTCGCAAATACTTGGGTCAGCACCATTACTGTGATATCTCAGAAAGTAATTAATATTCATTCTTTTCATCAACTAAACAGAGCACTCCTACCAGAATTGATGAAAGTCTTTCCTAAGCCTGGTGGCACAATAAAACTACATTTAAAGCTCAGTGTGTTTTTTCTTGAAAGGTATACCTGGAATGATAATGCTATTAAACAATACCCAGTACATGCGGTTCCAATACCAATAGATAATAGCATTAGTTCCCTCTGTAGCTGCAGGAAAGGGCAGAGATTCATCACTTATTTTGTAAGACACCAAAAAGCAAGCCACGCCAATGTTAACTGCAAACCAGCAAAAACATATATGTATATCTGTATATCAATAATATATATATAGTTTTTCTATATTAAGGATCCCCTTATTGTAAGAAAAGGGCACACATATTCTTAGGACTACCCCACAATATATTTCAATGATCGGAAACCATCTATATTTTACATCATCCTTCAAGGTTATCCCTGCAAACATCCAGATTGGAAGTTGTTTGATCATCTAATGGCTAAAAAACGTAATTTGTTAGATAAAGCTAAAACGAAAATGTGGATAATCAAATGGCTAAATAATTTTAGATTTATCATATGGATGAAGATAAAATGCACTAGGGAAATGTATTATGGCAAACATCATGAAAGCATACTCAATAGTTAACCTAAAGTAAAAGTATAGAGACTAATATTAACTAAACTAGCGATATATCTCTACGTAGGCTTTACATAGAACACGATATGTCTGATTATAACACTTAAAGTAATGTGTCCTCACGTTGCTGATGCATTTTGGACAAAAAAGCATTTACTCTACTAGAATATTCAAACTAACAAATAACAGTTGATTTTCAACCATACAGATTGCTTTAGGCTACAAAAGGCTTAAGGACTCAAGAATTGATTGTTTAATTTGATATTAGATTGAACACATAAAAGCTTAAATTTCATAGAGCAATCTATTGAGATCACAAATAGATAAAGATTAATCATATAGATAGCTAGCTAATAGTATTTATGACTTAACAATAAGGTAAATCTATTTGTATCCCTTAACTTGCTCGACACACACTCAGAATTCATAGTACCCATTTTAACATTTACATTTAATTTTAACAAGAAGAAGAAAAAAATGTGGCCTCCCTTCCCCTCCACTACCAAACACCATGGCTAGAATCCTTGCACCACAGCCAGAGGCTATGTCTGTGTGCCATGGCCAGAGAGGGGAGGAAAATCTTTTATTTTTTATTTTTAAATTTTGAGTTTTAAAAATATGATAAAATGAGAAATAATAGCAGCCTAACAATAATGCTGATATAATTTTGAGCCCATAACATCCACTTGATTGATCAGTATAAATGGAAGACATGAACTTAGAATTTATTCAAAGAGATGGTGAACATATACATTAGCTGATGTGCAAACACTAACTTCTATGTATTTGCATATATATATATGGCTTGCCTCTTATAAGGACGTCCACTATGCATATAGTGGAACGAATATAGACATAACCCACACTGACTTGCACAAAATACCAAGGAACATACTGGGTTCAAGTATCATACAGCTTCATATTGAAGAAGGTTGAGTTTCTTTCTTCTTTCACTGTCATTCTGCAAGGCCTGTTAAGACAAGTAAAGTACGAACAGATAAAAATATCAAATCTCCCCTTGTAAAGGTACCATTTGGATTGAACAAATTTGGCAATTATCTTCCCCTTTCTCTTTTTTTTTTTTTTTTGGTCACAATGGAAGTGTCGAAAGCTAGCATAAGAGAAAAGTTAGAATGTTAGGATAATCAATTAAAGCATACCTTAGCAATGGCTTTTTTATTTATTGGTGCAGATACGTCACCTAGTACCCATTCATTGGTTCTTGACAATTTCAAAAACCCACCAGCGTCATTTTCTGCAACCTAAAAAAGTACATCCATTAAAAATCAGAAAAAGAAAGTGAACACATTTGATTTCTTGCCATTTTAAATTTGAAACAAACAAATACAATGTGATTTAGCACTTGGATATAGTAGTGCTTGCTTGAGCAGATGAAGCAAATCCATTATTTATCAGGAAAAAAATATGCAAAAAGTAAGCCCCCCCCCCACCTTCATTATGTTCATCCTGTTTTCCAACTGATTCAATGATCTAAAACCCATGCTCACAAGGTTGCCTCAATGATTAAAATGTGTGCACCTCTGGACTACATTAACTTTCCCTCAGGCATTCACATATAAAAACTTTTCCTTTTGTAACTAAAGAAACTAAAAGCACCAGTATGAAGCTATCAAACTCAGTTAATGAAACCCTTTTGCAAGAGCCACGTACTGGAAGCTTTGAGGAAACCCATTTGCTAGGACCACATATTGGGCATAAATTTGAACCCATATTTAGAATTCAGAATTGCTATGTTTGACCAAAAAGAAAACCACTATCTTCATTGTTTGATTCATTAAATCCCAACACTCAAGCATATCAACTACAAATTTGGAATTTTTACTAATCTTAAGCAGCTTGATTCATTAAATTACAGTGAAGAAAGCATGAAAGAGCTTTGTTGTCCTGTACCTGCTCTGCTTGTTGAGGAGTGTCAGCAAATCGGCCAACATCATCAGCATCAACAACAGATTTCGTAAATTCCCTCTGCCAAAACACATCAGAAACTTTTGACACAAGGTCTCCATTCAACTGTCTTTCCTTAAAGAACGCCTGCAGAACGTCCTCTTCTGCAAGTTCACTCACTGCAATTAAAAAAAATTAAAATTAAAACTAAAACCCATGACATACAAAAACTGCCAAACGAAAAGCGTTTCAAAAGTTACATTACATATATTTGATTAAGGGGATTACCAGGAGGTGGGCTTGTTCTTAGGGCTGAGACAGATGGATTGGGAAGTAAACGATTACGGATTGGGAGAGTTCTTGGGAAGGAGAAGCACTCAACCCTGAGAAGGGTCCCCATTTTCCCTGTGACTGTGGTCTGTGGCCGCTTCTGTGTACGGTATCAAAACTATCTTGCTAAGGAATATCTAAAGCAATGCAATGACGGGGGAAGTAGAGGGCTGCTGGATTTTGATTGGAGATAAGGTGGTGAGAGAATTCGTCCAAAATCAAAACTGTTGTGACCGAGCAGATAAGTTATCCCGTTAGATGAGAGCTTCTCCCTCCCCTTACCCCTTACTCACCGATTCGAATCCAATGGAAAGTGCCCTCTCCACGATGCCTTGTATGACTATTCACCACTTTAATAATAGGTGTACTTCATCACCATCCTCACCTGTATTCATAGACATAATCATAGTTCCATAAATACAAAGCGAAAGTTATCTATAGTTATGTCTATGGACACGTGTCAAGCATTGATGATGGTGGTGAGGGTACACCTATGATTAAAGTGGTGAGCAAAAATGCACCCTTTTGTCCCATATCTAATACTTTGACACATGTCCAGACACTTCACCACAGTTTCACGGTGTTAAGTCATAAAATTATTGAGGTACCTGTTATTTCCACCCCTCTATCTTATTTTCCCACCCACTTTATTTTTAAAATTTTAAAGACAAATTTACCTATTTGTAAAATGACTTCTAAGGACTTAGGGACAAAACCAATCTCCCTCACCTAAGTGTGAGCAACCATTTCATACCAGCCATTGGATTAATCTCATGATACATAGAGCCTTTTATTAACTTAAATTCTTGACCCACATATTGCACTTCCTCGTCTAGCCATCTCTCTGTTTTCTAAAAGCTTCCAAAAGTTTTACTATTTTTCCATCATAAATCTAATTTCTCTCAAAGGTACTATCATTTTCTCTGTGAAACAAATGTGGGCAAAATTAATTTTCCCTTAAAAGGCTCCTATTGTCCTTATAAGATTTCATGAAATTTTATGTCATGAAGTTTTTTTTTTTTTCATCCATTTGCTTCAAACAACAAGCGATTGGTATTATTTGATTGAGGGAGATCAACATGATAGGAGCCTGGGGACCATAAGCATTCGAACCAATGCTTCAACTTCATGTTCTTCAACCACATATGTATCAAAATAAAATAAATACATAAGAAATTAAAGCAGACCTAAAAGAAAATAAATGGTGGGTGGAAAGATAGGATTGTGTATTTTTCAAATTTAAGTGGTGGGTGGGAAAATAGGACATGTGGGTGGAAATAGTAGCACTCAAATTATTTTTTTTAAACAAAAAACAAAATAAAACATTAAAGAAAGTGAGCTGATTTTCCCACTTTCTATTTTTCTCTACTTACACCCTCTTTTGTTTTAAAAAACTTTTTAATCAATTTTTTTTCTTTTTTTTCTTTCTCTTTCCTCTTACCCTATATTAATTTCTTTTTACTTCACTTTTACATTATTTCTTTTTCTTTATACTTAATTTTCCAATTATGTTTTATACTTAATGTGTGAAGTAAAAAGAAATTAACGTAGGGTAAGGGTAGGGAAAGTAAAAAAAAGAACAAAATTGGTTAAAAAGTATTAAAAAGGCAAAAATGAGTGTAAGTGAAGAAAAGGGGAGTGGAAAAATCAACTCCTTAAGGCCATCTCTAAACCATGAGGCAAAACTCAAAATATCCCAAATTTTAGCCTAATTCCTCTCCCAACCTAAGAAAAGTAAGGGGCTAAAATTTGTGAAAACCCAAACTTGGGGCCAAATACCAATTCATGGATTGGAAAACTTTTTGGTGGAGCCCACTCAAGGCTGACGCATCCCATGTGCAAGGAGGAATCAATGGGGAGCCATGTGTCACACTACTAGTGCTGTAGAACTTGTCGCGCACTGGTGCAACAACACTTTTTTTTTCTTTTTTTAAAATTCCAATAATAACCCAAATCAACGATTTATATTAAATCCAAGCTATTTTAACGGTTAAAAAAAAAGATTCAATAGCTGAAATTTAAATCCAATGGTTAAAATAATATTTTTAATTAATCTAAATCATATCCAACCCCAAAACTCACTCCAAACTCTATAAATACCCACCTATTTCTCACATAAAATTATATTGATGCAATTTATTTTTTATTTTTTATTTATCAAATTGTTTGAAAAATTAAATTATGAAGTTATTTAAAAAGATTAAATGAAGAAAAGTTATCCATAAAAAAAAAAAAAGACTAAAACTATTCTTAAATAATTTAATAAAGTTGGAGACTTAAAATTTGAGTATAAAAGGTTAGGGAAAAAACGGTTTGAGTCCGAGCAAAATCCAAATAAGTACTTTTTGGAGGGGGAAATTTAGGTTTATGACCAAATGGGTTGGAAAAGGCCTAAAGAAAAAAGGCTAAAAAGTTTTACAGGTTCCAGAGGGAGCCCACCCTTCGACCAAAAAAAAAAAGAAAGTGAACTCACCCACTCCACCGGTTGCAGCAGCAACCCCTCCCCCCCCCCTTTTCCGGCACTGCCTCCAAGCCTCCTCTCTCTCTCTCTCTCTTGGAGAGCTGATTTTCGGCAATTCCATGAAAACAACAGCCACATTATTTACATTTTTTGGGTTGGATTCGGGTGTTTTGAGCACTATCGCATCTAGGTCTAAACCAAAACTTATAATTTCATTTTGATGAATTGATAGGAAGAAAAAAGAGGAATACCTTTCCCCTTTAGGAAGACTATGGCAAAGAACTATGATTTGTAAATCTAAGTTGTTTTCCAATCAGGGTGTATGTTTCCTCTTCCTTTGAAAACTCAACCAAATAGGTCAAATGGATTTAGCCCTAAATTTTCGAATCCATCAGCTTGAGCCTAAGTCGTTTCGTGTCTTCTCTCACATCCTTGTATCTAATTGAGAGGAGAGAGAGAGAGAGAGAGAGAGAGAGAGAGAGCATGGGAGGCTCAATTGGTGGAGGCTGGAGGATGGGAGGCTTGGATGGCGGTGCCTAGGAAAGGGGTTGTTCGCTAGCTGTTAGGTTTTTGTTTTTGTTTTTGTTTTATTTAATGTTCTTTTTAATATTTAGTTTCATTTAAACTTAACATTGTGAAATTGTGGTTAAGTGATTGAATAGGTGTCAAAGTATTAGATAGGGGACAAAGAGGGTACATGGAAAATGGAGACAGAAGATCTGAAGTATAAAAAAAAAGGTTGTGAGAGAAGAGTATTATGGGTTTAGAACGGTTCACTTTTGTTGGGTTAGGTGTACTTTTAGTTTTTAGTTTTTTTTTTTTCTAAAAACATTATATACATATAATTGTGAAATTGGCTAAAATGGTCATCTTGTAAAACAATTATTTAGTAATAGCCACTTCCACATATGTCAATCCAAAATGACCACAAACTATCTCATATTTGCTTAGATGTCCCTCATTTAAATACCTAAATCATTACCAGTAGTGCCTCGTCAGTGCCCCAATTTATTTTGTGTAAACTCGTGTTGGTTTTTGGCTTTGTGGTGAGTGAAGCTCCCATATTATCGCATCTGAACAAGTTGACGCTAATGAGGTAGAGGTAAAACCCAGGTGGGGTTTTGGGTCTGCTTGCACACGGTGAAGCAAATCCGTCCGTCTCGTTCTTGTGGTGAACAATAGGTGCCTTCCGAACTCATTGTATGTGTGCTAAATTCGTAGTATAGTATTTGTTTTTCTGGAATGATTGGATTTGTTGAAGTGTTGTATGCATGTGAGGTCCATATATTGGAATTATTGGGTGTGTTGATCGGAAGTAACTGTGGTTCCTTATATAGAGAAAGTATAGGTAGTAGAAGGACAACATCTTGTGGGTAAAATATGACTATATTGTGATTTGGGGATAAATAATGGCTTATTTATGTACATGCTCTCTGCGCTTTCGAAGTTGTCTCAGATTACCACCAGTGCTTTGAAACGTCTCAAAATACCCTTTGAACTTTTAAAGCTGTCTCACATTACCCGTTCCGTCAATAATAAAAGACGTTCTGTTACGTCGTTTGGGCCCCACTTCTTTCCACTCAATTAACATTGGAGAATTAGGGGTATTCAGAATTTGGGTGAGAAAGGGGAAATTGGGAGAAGAGGGCTAGGGTTTATGAAATCTGAGGTGGGGTTTAATTTTGGGAGAATATGGAGAAGAAAACCTGGCAAAATCCCACACGACACGATAACACGACACGAATTCGCACGAAAAATTCAGCATTCGAGTTGGAGTTATCGTGTCGTGTTGCTATCGTGTTGACCCGTTAGCCACCCGTTAAGCTAACGGGTCGTTTCAGTGTCCATTCGCGAATACACGAATCAACCCGTTAAACGGGGGTAATTTTGTAATTTTTTATTCTAAAAAAAATAACCATAGCATCTCTTTCTCTTCATTCATTCAGCCGCTTTCTTTTCTTTCTCTCTTCTCTACAGGTTTCTTTCTTTCTCTCTCAAGTCCTCATCTTCTCCTTCTTCTTGCGATCTCTCCCTCTCTGTCTTTGAAGATCTTTTTCTGCTATTAAATCCTATCTTAAGGTATGAATGTTTTTCTTAATTGATTCGGTAAATTTATTTGATTTTCAGAA
Organism: Prunus fruticosa; assembly: GCA_018703695.1. NCBI lineage: Eukaryota > Viridiplantae > Streptophyta > Magnoliopsida > Rosales > Rosaceae > Prunus > Prunus fruticosa. Next base: position 16,069,253 of record CM031922.1, read on the forward strand.
TGGAAATTATATATTTATGTAGACTTTGGAAATTATATATTGATGTCCTGGACATGTTTGATTTTTCTTAATTTACTCTGCTATCAATTAGAGATATAGAGGCTTCTGCCTTGGTATTTGTTGGAGAAAAGCAGAGTGCACGGGAGAAGAAAGAGGAAATGAGGAGAGAGAGATAGAAACATTAATAAATGTTCAGATTATTCCCATTCAACGTTGGAATGGCCCAACTTCAAATTTTTTAATTTATAAATATTATATATATATATATGTTTAGTGTTACAGTTTCAAACCAACAATAAAGCATGAAGAAGAATCAACCTTGTATTTTAATTCAGTGTTACAGTTTCAAACAATTTGATCTTTGTATGGTTTTGGGTTGTATTAATATTTATTTATTTTTATGTATAGAATTGATATTAAAAGCAATATTAGAGAAGAATTTTTATGTGCAGTTCACAACAATTTCTGTGAGTTTGGAATTTTCATACTAACTGCTGTCTAATAATTTTTGTGTTTTTTTTTTCTTCCAGGAAAACTGCAATGTTGAAATGTTGAAGTTTGGATCATCTTAATGGATTTTTTTGTGTGCGGATCTTCATGGATTACTTCATATTTGTTTTGCCTTTTCCTTTTGTTATGATGGATCATGTTCACAGATGTTGATGTTGAAATTTGGATTAAATTCAAGAATATTAGCTTTTGTTGGAATGATTTTGATTTTTTGGGCATGTAAAAATATAGGCTTTTTAAATTTTTATTAAAAAAGTTTATTTTCTTAACGGGTGAAACGGGTCGTGTTGTGTGATTCGCGAATTAGAGCGGGTCATGTTCGCGTTTGATATTTCCCACCCGTTTTCTTTTATCGTGTCGTGTCGTGTCAACCCGTTAAAAAAAACGGGTTGACACGAAAAACAACACGAATGCCAGGTCTAAGTTTGGCGTTGGACTTTAAGGCTATAAAGTGCGAAAATGGTGGTGCTTAGAGAATTTGGAGGTTGTCTACCCATATGTAAGTGGACCCATTCTCACTCGTTTTTCTTGATTTTGGCATGTGCATTGAATTGTTGTTGGAGTTTTTTGTGTTTTTTTGTATACTTTTTGACTCCATGTTGGTCCTGGTGTTGTCCTTGTGTGGTCATTGTGTGGTCATTGTGTGGTCCTTGTGTGTTCCTTGTTTGGTCTTTTTTGTGTTGCTAGAGTTTTTTTTGTTTTTTCGTAAACTTTTTTACTCTGTGTTGGTCCTAGTGTGGTCATTGTGTGGTCCTTGTTTTGTCTTTGTTACATCTGTCAGTTTGTTATGTGAATCTTCCTCATACTTCTTACACAGATAAAGATGCTGACGAGGTTGTTACATTTAAGTTTTTCTATGGAGGTAAACTAGTTAAAAATGGAAGGGACAGTGAATGGTCTTATTTGGGTGGTGAAGTCAGTTGGTTTGATTATTGTGAGGTTGACTATATGTCCATATTAGAGCTATTTGGAATGGCTAAATATTTGGGGTATGACGATGGGTATGATGTGAGTTTTTATGGTGAAGAGTTTGGAACTGGTAGACTCATTCAAATAGTATCAGATAGTACGCTTGTAGCTTTTATGAGCACTGTACCTAAAAGCAATAGCAGGGTGATAGTTTTCTACTTGAAAGTAGTGAGCCTGACTTCAAGCCAAGTGGGGAATGATAGCAGTGATCCAGAATAATCTTGTTCTGAGGATGATGATAATAGTGATCCAGACTCTAAAGACAGTGACTATGCATAGAGTGATGAAGAGATTGACTTATTGAAGAAGGATGATAAGTGGTTTGAAGGTTATGTGGATCATACTTGTCCTGACAATGATCCTAATGCAAAGGAAAATGATGAGGCAGGACAGTAGAAGAGTCACCTACACTTACCTGCCCAAGTAGCTCTTCAAGTGAAGATGAAGCAGTATGTGAACTAAGAAGGAAGAAGAATAGAATGGCAAAAGGTGAAGATTTCAAACTTGAAATTGATATGGCAAACCCAGGTTTCAAAGTGGGTTTAAAGTTTGCAACTGCCGAGATATTTAGAAAAGCTGTGAGGATGTACTCCATTAATTATGGAAGGGAGTTGATATTTATAAATAATGACCATAACAAAACAAGAGTAGTATGTGAAGAGGGTTGTCCTTTTGTTATCCATGCTTCAAGTGTTAGTGGTAGCACTTACCTACAGGTGAAAACCTTTAATACTACACATGTTTGTAGTAAGGGGAGTAAAAATATATATGTCACTGCTAGCTGGTTGGCTAAAAGATACTCTGGGCAGTTAAAGCTCAATCCAAATTGGATTGCTTCTTCTTTTGCAGAGCAAGTTCACCAAGACTATGGTTACAAACCATCTAAAGCAACTGTGTGTAGAGCAAGAGCCATGGTAGTTGACATTGTTAAAGGGTCTTACAGTAAACAATATGAAGTATTGTGGGATTATTGTCATGAGTTAAGAACGAGAAATGTGGGAAGTATAGTTATCATTAAATCTGAAATTGAAGGTGATAGGCCACGGTTTCAGAGAATTTACATCTGTCTTGCAACCTGCAAGAAGGGGTTTTTAAATGGTTGTAGGCCTGTGGTTTGCTTGGATGGGTGTAATGTCAAAGGGCCTCACCCTGGGCAAGTGCTTTCTGCAATGGGAGTTGATGCAAACAACAGAATGTTTCCACTTGCCTATGCATAGGTAGAGATTGAGAGCAATTCAACATGGCTGTAGTTTTTAGAATTATTGAGCGGTGATCTGAATATTAGGAATAGCCATGGTTATGTATTTATGACTGACAATCAAAAAAGTTTAATAGATGTTGTGGATGCTCTATTCCCTCATGCAGAGCACAGACATTGTGTGAAACATCTGTATGGAAACTTCTATTTGGAGCATAGAGGTCTTGCTTTGAAACATCAAATGGAAACAATTTCTAGGGCCACAACAGTGCCATGGTTTGATGCAGAGATGAGAAAGATGTTGGAGTTGTCTAAACTTGCACATGATTGGCTTGCAGAGAAAGATCTTAGGCATTGGAGTAAGGCATATTTCAAGAGTGATTCCAAGTGTGACATGCTTATGAACAACCTATGTGAGGCATTCAACCGTAGGATAATGGATGCTAGAGACAAGCCTGTTTTGACTATGCTAGAAAGAATTCAGTTGTATATAATGTTATTGATGGTTGGAAGAAGAGTTTTGTGTGAGAAATGGCATGGACAAGTTGGGCCAAGAATTAGAAAGATATTAGAGAAAAACAAAGGAAAAGCTCAATGGTGTATTCCTAAGGCTGCTAGACAGAATAGGTTTGAAGTAATGTACCATAGTGGCCACAACTTTGCTGTTGATTTGAATGCCCACTCTTGTTCATGCCATGCCTAGGATTTGAATGGAATACCATGTTTGCATGTTTGTGCTGCACTAAGTTGGTTTCATGGCAATCCAGAGGACTTTTGTGATGCAGTGTACAAGAAAGAGGCTTATTTGAGAGCCTATGAACCAATGATTATGCCTATGACTAGCCAAGATCAGTGGATGAAGATTAATTTACCTCCATTACTCCTTCCAAAATACCACAAGCAACTTGGTAGGCCTAAAAAGACAAGGAAACAAGCTTTTGATGAGCCTAAACAACCTACTAATCCATATAAGCTTCCTAGGTATGGCATCCCTTTAAAGTGTGGCAATTGCGGTGGAGAATGGCATAATCGAATTAGTTGTAAGGTATGTGTCATTATCCAAATATGCTTTACATTTAAATCTATTTGATATGGTTTCTGACTTGATGACTTTGCTTATTAGGAACCTAGAAATCCCAACATAAAGCCTACTATGAAGAGGAAGGTTGCCAAGGAAAAATTTCCAGTAAGTGCCACTGGTTTGAACTATGTATTCACCATTCAGATTTTCATATCATGCCTACCTAATTATTACTTGGAGAGATGGTGGAGAGCAAAATAGCAAACAACAAAGTATGCAACTAAGGCAAAGGAAACAAGCAAGTGGTTCCCATGTGCCTTCTCAATCCCAGGCATCTGAAAGTAGCCCAGGCTTCTCAATCCCAACCATGTCAAGCAGCTCAAGCTTCTCAAACATGTGATTCATCTCAATATGCCAAACTATCTCGAGTACAACAATGTAGGAGGAGGATGAAAGATCAACAGAGGAGCCATTTTGTCAAAGATCCTTTTTTTCATCCGGTAGATGTGATAATGTTGAACTTTTGCAACTTGTTTTTGAATTAGGATAAACTCTTTTTGAATTATGGTTTCATGGAAGAATGGTTTGAATGTTGTGGAATTATAGATTCTGCAATTGGTTAGTTTTGTAAGACTTTAATGGTTTGACTATGGTTGGGTTGTTAGTTTGTGGGATTATTGATGTATGTGATGGTTGGTTTTATTAGGCTTTCATGTCTATTTAACCATTTGAGTCAGGTACTTAGATGTAATTGACCATTTGATATGTAATATCATGGTTGGAACCTGTTTTTGGTGTAGTGCTTATATCGATAAGGTATTGAGATGTAACCATTTGATATGGCATGAACAAGATATGCTTATGAGTAACTTGTTTTTGTAACCTGTTTTTGGTATCCAATGAACAAGATATGGTTGTAACCTGTTTCTTGTATGATGCTTATCAGTATGTCACCATTTGATATCGAATGAACAAGATATGGTTGTAACCTATTATTGGTTTCCATTCATATCACAGTACAAAGAAAACTCTAAACTCTAAACAAATTACAACGAACTATTGCTTACTAAAACTCAAAACAAATTACATTGTTTTCTTACCAAATTACATTACATTACACTTCCTGAACTACTGCTATTAGTCTACTTGTCTCAAATTACATTGCTTTCCTAAACTGCTCCTGGTCCCAAGTAGCCCAGGCTTCTCAATCACATTACACCCACCAAATTACAAAACATATTGCTCTAAATTCCTCCTAATTCATCTTCATGGCAAACACCACCAACCAGGAAAGCAACATACGAGCCCACAATATTTTTGACTTTCCTCGAATCTTTGCATTTTCCTTTTCTGCCATATCAATCTTCCTTAGCAAACCAAGTATCAAAGACTTTGAACACTCACACATTTCTGCATCAAACCACTGAAAAAACCCACATCCTTTTTCACCCCTTCCCTGTATCAACCAAGAACAATGACTGAAAATTTGATCAATAAGAACTCTACCAATTTGTGATGCCCAAAACAATGTCTGAAAATTTGATCTTAAACATTCTTACCGTTGACTTTGGGCAGACTAGAAATCTCCGCCTTGGGTTTGAAGTGGTCCACGAAGCCTGCATCCGTGCTAACTTCCCACAATGACACCATTCAGCATGCCTTGCTTCTCTTGTTTCCATCTCTTCTTCAATTCATTCAGTAGGATTGAGTTAGATAAGAACAAGCTGAACCTCCAAATCTGAAATCCCCCTTCCTCTTTTTTTCCCAAATCGTGCAACCCCCGTCACCCTTTCCCAAATCCGAACTCCACTCACAAATTCATAAACCCTAACCTTTACTCCAGATTCTCCCAATTTCGAACTCCACCTCAGAGTTTTATAAACTCGCAATTTCTTCTCCAAATTCTCCCAAAATAAACCCCACCTCAGATTTTCATAAACCCTAGCCCTTTTCTCCCAATTTCCTCTTCTCCCAAACGATGTAGGGCCCAAACGATGTAACGAAACGTCTTTTATTTTTGACGAAATGGCTAATGTGAGACAGCTTTTAAAAGTTCAGGGGGTATTTTGAGACGTTTCAAAGCACATGTGGTAATCTGAGACAACTTTGAAAGCACAGGGGGCATGTATATAAATAAGCCATAAATAATTGATGTTGTGCATTAGTGGTGGTGTTTGCAAAAATGAATGATAGAGTTGGGATATTGGTATGCCACAATGGCAACTAGGTAAGGGAGAAAAACATGTGTAAGTATGAGGGGAACAAGCTAAAGGCATATTAGTGTGTTCTAATATCACGTTCGAGAGGAGCTTGTGGAGCGTGTCTGTAAGTTAGGTTGTGTTGATGAAAACAAATACATCATTCAATTGAAGTACTTTATTTTGGTTTCAAGTAGTGGACAAAAGCACATCAATATTGAAGACAATGATGATGTAAAATATTTTCTTAGTTATAATAGGCAAGTGATTGCCTCAAAAGCTGTTCATTTACTTGAAAGCTTGGAATAAACTGGTGTGTGATATATTGTATGCTCCAATGACAAGGTAACAACAGAGGGTAGTGAAGTGGTAGGACAGGAGTTCAAAAATATTAATAGTAGCTTTGGAAGGAACAGAAGCATTGCAAATGAAAGAAATGAAAAGGAAGTGGGAAGATTGGGTGGGAATGGTTGAAGATGACCTTAGTTGGTGGCACGCGAATGTAGTGCGGCTTTGGATGGAATTCCTCGAACATAAAGTATAGCTCAAGGATCAATATAAGGTGACGTCCGAGCGAATTTGACAACTTCACATCCTTCAAATCGAAAAAGAAGGGGGGAATTTTGTGGGGGACCTAGACAAAAATCCCAAATAGAGGATGCACATTATGAAACAGGGTTGTCGAGCATCAATTGGAAGCAAAGTTTCAGAATTGGAACCTAGTTCGTTGAATATGTTTCATACTTACCTATTGCCATGCTCCCAGGGTTTGTGTTCTACCTTACCTATTGTCGTGGTCACAAAATTTCTGTGTTTTGCCTTATCTACTTTCGTGCTCATAGGGTTTCTGTGTTCTGCCTAATTTACCTGCCTTGCTCATAGGATTTCGGTGTTCTGCCTCACCTATTGACGTGCTCACAGAGTTTCTGTGTTATGCTTTTATGTGTTCTTCTATGTGCCCTATTTATTAGGGTTTGTCAGTTGTTTCACTCATGGTTTATGACAAGGCATTCTCTCCAGTTGTTCGATTGGTCAATGTCAAGTACGGTGTTCTATGACTCGCTTGTCATGTTTGGGCATGCGAAATATCTTTGCCCCAACTTGAGGGGGAGTGTTGGCGAGCCCTTACTTAGTTAGGTTTTTGGTTCCTTACTATGTTAGTATTTTGGTGACTTACCCATTTATCAAGTCCTATTATAATTGAGATTTATTTCTTATTGTAATTTATATTTATTTTCTATTGTAATTTGGATTTATTTCCTATATTTTGTTTAGGATTGTACTTCTTTATAAATACCTCCATATTGGAGAAGAATAAATATATGAGCATAACTGAATATTTGCCCTACTTTGTTTGACTCTTTCAACGTACGCAAGCACATCTGAAAATTATTATCACTTCTTCATGTTCTTTCCTCCAAATTTGAAACTTACGTTTCAGAAATCATTTTTATAATTTTTTTTTAATTTCCTATAATTTTATATGGAATCAGGGCTATTCTTAATTTTGACATGAATATATAGAATAAATTTATTTTGTTAATGTGAAAATTTTAAATGTTAAAGCAAGATAGATTGTTGTGAGCCTCTCGAGTAATCTAGGTGTTCGGCTTCTTTGTTTCTCTTTGTTTAAAGCACAAATTCTATATTGTCTGCAAAAGATTTCTGAATATTCTTCTTCTCATATTGTTGTCTCTTTTCCTCTTCTCATATTCCATCTCAATTAAACATCTTACCATTATGTACTGAAACATTTTTGCGGACTCGAATCACTTAAGATATTTTTGTCTTTGTCAATTACAAGATCAATACTCTGAAGTATTGTGGCCTTCTGCCTGCTTTCACGTTACTCTAGTTTATTTCAGTTTGTTGGTGATGTAGAACAGCCAGTAGATTCAAGAGTAAATACTTGAGTATTAGAACAGAGAAGAAATAAGGGATCGAGGAGAAGAATTAGAGATCGAAGAGACGAAGGGAAAGGGAAGAAATCAGAGAGTTTAAAGTAAGGAAATTTATCATTAATCAAGTCTGCCTTAAAAGATTACAAACAACTCTATTTATAGAGACAAAACCCTTTTTAGTCTAGGAAAAGGACAAGTAAACTTTAAGAAATAGGAAAGCAAATTAACTAATAAGAAATCCTTTCATATGAAGGAATCTTTAAGAATTAGGAAAACTAATAATAGGAAAACTAATCCAAGTAGAATTAGGATAATATGCATTCTGCATCATTCTCCCCACCGAAAAAGAACTCGACACCGGCGAGTAAACCAAGATTAAGGATGACGACGACGTTTGTAAGTATGGATGATGGGAGGACGGGATGCAGCCAAATCAAGATCATGAAGAGCATCCTAATAACTGTGCAGAAGAGTGGAATCCAACTGGCGAAATTCAGCTTCTGTAATCCAAGTATCCTCAGGAGCAGGCCTTCCAACCCAACGAACCAAATAACGGGTAGAGCCTCCAGTAGATGAGGCCACAACTTCATGATCCAAGACGTCCTCAATCTGGTATGTAGGGGCAGAACTAGTAGAAGGAATACACGGTACCATAGGAGGAGTGGAACCCTGAGCAACATCCATAGAAATAGGTGGAGAAAAGGTTCCTCGATAAGGAGATAAATCAGAAACATTGAAAATGGGACTTATATGCATATCTGCGGGCAACTCAATCAAGTAAGCATTGGACCCAAGCTTCCTAATGATACGATAAGGACCCATCGAACGAGCATGAAGCTTCTTAAAAGATTGCTTAGGAAATCACTCAGGACAAATACGCACCATAACAAATTCCCCTCCTGAAAATCCTGTTTACGACGATGAGCATTGGCTGCCAGTTTATAAGTGTCAGTGTGCATGGATATCTGCCTACGAACATCATCATGCAATTGCCTAATATGTTCAGCAAACGACGTAGCATAATCTGATGCGCGGGCAGCCACAGGAAGAACAACTAAATCAACAGGTGATCGGGGAAAAAACCCATGAACAACCTCAAAAGGACTCTTACCGGTACTTCGATTAACTGAGTTGTTATAGGCAAACTCAGCCACAGGCAACAAGAGATCCCAATTACCAAGTTTATCCCCAACTAAACAACGGAGTAGATCACCAAGACTACGATTAACTACCTCAGTTTGACCATCTGTTTGGGGATGGAAAGAGAAGAAAACTTCAAAGTAGTCCTGAAAAGCTTCCACAACGTTTTCCAAAAATAACTAACAAATTTGACGTCACGATCAGAAACAATGGAGACGGGGAGGCCATGTAAACGGACTACTTCCTTAAAAAATAACTTGGCCACATAAGAAGCATCAGTATTTTTGGCACAAGGGAGAAAATGCGCCATTTTAGAAAACCGATCAACTACGACAAAGATAGAGTCGTAGCCGCGACTAGTCTTAGGTAAACCAAGCACGAAATCCATACTAAGATCCTTCCATGGGGCATGAGGTATCGGTAGAGGGGTATATAAACCTGTGTTATGTTTGCGAGCTTTAGCTAGCTGGCATGTGCGGCATTGGGAGATGAGATGAGCAACATCACGTTTTAACGACGGCCAATAAAAACGATCTTCCACCAAAGCAATAGTCTTATCTTTTCCAAAATATCCTGCGAGGCCGCCACCATGTAGTTCCCAAACAAGGAATTCACGGAGAGAAGTACGGGGAATACATAATTGTGTTCCTCGAAATAAGAACCCATCCCTCGTAATAAAGTCCACATACTCGCGACGGTTACTATTGGAAACTTCTTGAACAATAATTCCAAAATTCAGACAAGATGAATACTCAGTCTTAATGCGATCAAACTCGGTTACCTGAACTGTCATTGTGTGCAAAATAGTAGCCACGCGACTAAGGGCATCGACTGCCTTATTGTCAATGCCTGGACGGTGTCGTAAAACGAATGTAAAGATCTGGAGATATTCAGACCACTTAACATGTCGACTGCTAATGGTGCGTTGAGAGTGGAGATATTTCAAAGCTTGATGATATGAATACAACACAAATTCGTTTGGCAGTAGGTAATATTGCCAATATCGAAGTGCTTGTACCACAGCATAAAACTCCTTATCATAAGTAGAATAACGCTGCTTTGCTTCATTAAGTTTCTCACTAAAGTATGCCACGGGATGTCCTTCTTGGCTAAGCACACCACCAATCCTAACTCGGAAGCGTCACATGCAATTTCAAACACTTTAGTCAAATCAGGATGTCGAGAAACAGGTGCTTGGGTCATCTTCTCGCTTTAAAATTGTAAAGTCCTTGGCAGCCGCAGGGGTCCAAAGAATAGCACCCTGTTTTATACAATCAATTATTGGTGCCATAATAGTCCTGAACCCTGGAATAAATCGTCGATAAAAAGAGGCGAGACCATGAAAGCTACGTGTCTCGGTCATAGTCGTGGGTGTTGGCCAACCAGGATTAGCCTCCACCTTGGCGGGATCTCTGCTAACCCCAGCCGCAGAGATATTGAACCCCAAGAATAGAACTTGCGGTTGAAGAAACGAACATTTCTTTAAGTTGGCATACAGTTTTCCTTTCGCAAAGTAAGGAATATCGTCCTAAGATGTTGAAGATGTTCCTCCCGAGAGTGACTGTATATAAGTATGTCATCAAAATAAATTACCAGAAATTTACTAATATAAGGTCGTAACACATGAGTCATCACCCTCATGAACGTGCTGGGTGCATTGGACATGCCAAAGGGCATAACAAGCCACTCATATAAGCCATCAGGGGTTTTAAACGCGGTTTTCCACTCATCTCCTTCACGGATGCGGATTTGATGGTAGCTACTACGAAGATCTATCTTAGAAAACCATTGGGAACCAGCCAAATCATCCAACATATCCTCAAGTCGCGGTATGGGGAAACGATACTTAACTGTAATTTTATTGACGGCGTGACTATCTACACACATTCACAAAGAGCCATCCTTTTTGGGGGTAAGGAGAACTGGAACAACACAAGGACTTAAACTATGACGAATAAAGCCCTTAGCAAGCAACCCCTGAATTTGTCTATTCAACTCTGCTCGCTCAGGATGGTTCATACGATAATGAGGAAGATTAGGAATCTGCGAACCAGGACAAGGTCAATGGCATGCTGAATCTCTCTTGCTGGAGGTAAGTCATCTGGTAAATCATCAGGTATGACATTAGAGAATTCAGTGAGCAGATGTTGTATGGGTTCGGCAAGTGGAGTGGGGGTGCAATTAGATGCCGGTTTAAGCAAGATGTTGTATGGGTACGGCACAGTGGAGTGTCTTGCAGTTCGTATGCAAAGTCTCCAGGTGATAAAATACTCAATCGATGCTCTGAAGCCTTCTCTTTCATTGACAGTGTTGGCTGACCATCCTTAGTTGGTTTGATGGCCAGATTGGAAGGCTTGAGCGTGATGTTCTTTGCCTCATGTTGAAAAGTATAGGTGTTCTCTCTGCCGCAACTTTTCACATGACGGTCATAAAGCCAAGGTCGGCCTAGTAGCACATGTGCGACACTCATGGGTAGGATATCACAATAAAGTTGCTCGTGATAGGTACCAAATTGAAGAGGAACAAGGCATCTTTCGGTAACAGGTAACCTAGTTTTATCTACCCAGCCAACATGAAAAGGATGGGGGTGTGGCTCGGCCTGAAGGTGAAGGCGATTGACAGCAGTTTTAGAGATAACATTCAGCATACTTCCCCCATCAATAACTAGTTGGCATCTATTGGTACCGCAAGGGACATAGGTTTGAAAGATACTTGTGCGCTTCCATGAATCAGGAGATGGAGATGCAGGTGCGGAATAAATACAACGCATAACACTCAGTTGGTGAAACGCCTCCTCCTCACAACAATTATCAAGGTCTGGATCATAAACAGGTTTAAGGGGCTCCACATAATCGTCCACACAAGAGTCCTCATCGAGGGAGCCAAGGGTTAAAGTTCTGTGGGGACAACGGGAGGTGATGTGGCCCTTAGTGTGGCAGCGATAGCATTCGATGTGAGCAGCCGCCAAGGTGGGGCTGGTCCTTTTTCTGTTGCGGGTATCGTAGGAGTAGGTGGACCGGCAACGCCATATTTAGAGTTAGGAGTATTACGGTTTGGATTAGGAGTGGAAGAGTGCCCATAATGCCCTGTATATCTACGTTGTGGACGCAAAAAAGTTTCAGCTTCCAATGCGTGGCAATATGCATCTTCTAAAGTATGCGGACGGAACCGCCGGACTTCACGTTTGATATCATCACGAAGACCATGGAGAAAGCGAGACATAGTGATGTTGGGCTCTTCACGAATTCCCGCACGTATCTTGTGTTCGATAAAACGAGCGTGGAATTCAGGAACAGTCAAACTTCCTTGCGAAAAGGTCCATAATTGTTCATACAATTGCTGGCGATAAAAGGTGGGAAGATATTGTTCCCGAAGCTTTAATTTCATCTCATCCCAAAGAGTCACAGGTGGCTGTCTAAATTGGTATAGTTGCTCCTCCACGGAAGTCCAATATTGTCTAGCGGCTCCCTGTAGCGTCATCTTACCAATGCGAAGTTTATGAGCATCCGTCAAGTCGTACCAGGCGAAATAGTCTTCCATGGCCTTAACCCAATCAAGAAACATCGTAGGATCCCCACGACCATCAAAAGTAGGAGCGGTATGCTTGATGTGGCGGATGACATCGTTGTCAAAAGGACGAGGGGGATGAGTGTACTGATCATGTGGAACGGGTGGTAGGTTAGGAACTTGAGAAGTCACTGGAGGATGGCTTGTTGTGTGTTGGGTATAATGGGGCTGTGGCATAGACCCAGTTGAGCCATGCGACATGCCATATGGTACGGTCTTAAGTTTTTGATCCATTGGTGGATTGGGCAGAAGGCCACTTGTCGGCGGTGGCGTAGACGAGCTCGAGAAAATCGCTGAGGTAGAAGGTTCAGCAGGTCCAGTCCGAAAGTTGTTGATAAGCAACTGAACAGAGTCTTGGAGTTTGGCGATGGCGAGGTCCGTCATCGCACGATGTTCTTTGATGTCAGTGCTGAGCTTGGAGAGCTGGGTTTCTATGCTAGCGATGTCGTCAGAAACCTTGTCTTGGAATGCACGACATTGTTCCGCAAGGCTGGCCACGGTTTGGGGGGCAATGGTAGAGAGGAAACGCAAAACGAAAATGAGGGTAGGCTCTGATTACCAATTGATGTAGAACAGCCCGTAGATTTAGAGTAAATACTTGAGTATTAGAACAGAGAAGAAATCAGGGATCGAGGAGAAGAATTAGAGATCGAAGAGACGAAGGGAAAGGGAAGAAATCAGAGGGTTTAAAGTAAGGAAATTTATCATTAATCAAGTCTACCTTAAAAGATTACAAACAACTCTATTTATAGAGACAAAACCCTTTTTAGTCTAGGAAAAGGAAAAGTAAACTTTAAGAAATAGGAAAGCAAATTAACTAATAAGAAATCCTTTCCTATGAAGGAATCTTTAAGAATTAGGAAAACTAATAATAGGAAAACTAATCCAAGTAGAATTAGGAAAACTAATAATATGCATTCTGCATCAGTTGGTCTAGGCTTCTGGTTTTTTATTGTTGCTTTGTCTTTTAGACTTGTGATGAGATAACCTTTATGATGATCTCTAACCCATCTAAGCATGGTTACCCCCTAAAGAAAAAAACACAAAGAATAGAAACTTCTCTATGTAAAGCTTACAATTTGACCATGACTAAATAATGAGATAATTTCCAATGTGATTGTATATTTTTTTTTTGGGTTAGGATTATGTTTTATGAGATTCTAGCAAATAGACAGTTTGGGTCATTAAGATTGAGCCTCAAGTCCGATTAGTGATTAGTTTGAGCATACGCGCTCATGACCCAAGCCATACATCATGAGCTGTACTGTAGCCTCTAAACAATCCACTAAATTTCAAATTTTTTTTTTATCACTGTGGTATAATGGTCAAAGTACAATGGAATTTAAACAAATAGTTAGTGAAAATTAAGAACACCCAGTCAAAGAACTACAAACAAATGAGTTTCTTAGTTATGCGTATGTTGACAATCATCAAAGGACTAAAAATCAATGTTTAATTTTACACGAGGGTTTAATGGAAATTTAATCTTATACAAATTTGGAATTCAAATTTTGTCTGTACATAAATTTGGAATCTCTAGAATTATTGTACATACATAAAATTCACATTATTGAATTAAATAGAAATATTGAATGACGAATATGATCTAAAGTTTTCAATACTGCTTAAGGAAACTTTTGAACCAGTGCGCCGAGAGTTTTGGGTGCCTTTTAAGCCCATCGTTGTAATCTACGTATGTAATACCAAATCGAACACTGTATCCCGAACTCCATTCAAAGTTGTCTAACAACGTCCACGGAAAGAATCCCTTCACTTTGACACCATTGCTAAAAAAAAATTAAATGTATTTATGTCAATAATATGAATCAATAACAAAAAATCTAAAGCTAGACCAATATATATATATATATGTTAATACACTTACTCAATAGAACTTTGAACATAATGAAGGTGGCGATTGTAGTAGTCAATTCTATGGGTGTCATTAAGGGCTTCGGCAAGTGATAATTTCGGATCATTGAACTCATCCACACCTACGATATAGCACATTTTAAAATTTAGAGACTTTGTACTACTTGTGTGTGTTTTACACCAAAAATATGTGAAACATTCATCATGCAATTACTTAAGGCTAGAAATAATTACCATTTTCAGTAATGTAAATGACTGGATTGTGATACTTTTTCTTTGTGTAGAGTAAAAGATCTTGAATTCCATGTGGATAAACATTTAGCCATTCTGAAGCACCCTGCACCCAAATTTCAAGATATTTAGATTTTTAAGAGTCACATTTGTAAGTGCAAAACGATTAATGGTCAAAATCATAAAGGCATAATCTAGTAATTTGATGTGTACCTTTGAACCAATGGGGACCCCATTACGCTCAGCTGCCACAACACATATGAATATCAGAATTTAATTAGTCTTTAAACTTAAATTGCACGAATTAAATTCTGAATTTTTACTCACATGAAAGACTAATGCCAGCATCTGTTGTGTAGCTTGTGTATACAGAGTTATTTTGAGGTGCATCACTTGCATAGTAACCAGCATAGTAATTTAGTCCAAGAAAATCAAATGAACCAATTAGCAACTTGGATTGTTCTTTTGTGAATTTTGGTAATCGGCTTCCGACAAGAGATCGCATGCTTTGAGGATAGTCACCACTTGTCAATGGCTCAACAAACCTATAAGAATGTAAAAATTTCAAGCATTAACTTGACATTATATTATAAATTGCTCGCTAGTAAGTAGTAAATATTATATTCAAAAGTAAATTCAAAATACACTTGCCATCCGAACATAAAATCCAAAGCTCGTAATGCAGCATTTTTATTTTCTTTTTCTTTTGATAGGGGCTCAAACCAATGTGACACCAGTGTTATCCCTATCACTCCATTTTGAGATGCCTGCACAAGAACATATAGTTTGTTTGTTTTAGAGTCACAAAAAAGTAAACTAGTCGCTCTCTTTTTGCAACTTTGAATAAAATATTATGACAAACAAAAAAACTAATGAATTGTACCTGATATTTATTTTTGTACAATTTTACTGCAGCTGCATGAGCAAGAAGCAGGTGGTGTGTTACCAAATATGGTTCAATAGATGAATCTCCCCGGTGCAGTTTAGCTGCTGCCAAGTGGAGCATCGTCCCGGCGCATGGGACCCAATTGCATAACCAAAGTTACTAAAGGTATATGGCTCATTTAGTGTGCTCCAATGCTTTACTCGATCACCAAATTCCTTATAACAAAGTTCTGCGTAATCTTGAAAATGATTGCTGAATATACACATTTCATAATGTAAGTGTCATAATTGTATTTATTAATTAAATTATTAATATGATTCAGATGACTAATTTCTTCACTTACACAATATGAGGGCTTAAGAAACCACCATATTCGTCTTCTAAAGTTTGGGGAAGATCCCAATGGAAGAGTGTCACAAATGGCGTTAGACCTATAAATAGCATGACCAATAAAAGCAAGTTATAAGTTTGATAAAACGAGTTTTTTTTTATGATTGCATGAAACTGTTATTGTATAAATTATTGATCATGTGAGGTGGGATGACTCACCATTGCGTAAGAGCTCATTGATGAGATTGTTGTAATATTTGATTCCTTCCTTGTTCACTCCTCCACTTAACTTTCCATCTAATAATTAAACCAAAACCAGAAAAAAAGAAGAAAAGAAATAAGTGCACCGGTACAACTTAAACTGAACTTTAAAAAAGTTGGACTATATGTCGAAACTTGAACTTGAACATCTATTTAATTTATCTTTAAAAAAAAAAAATTACTTCAGTTATTTCAATTAATTATTTTAATTGAAACAAAAATCTTTGTTATATTATTCGGTAGATAACTTGGACACATTATTTAAGCTAAAAGCAACATGAAGGCAGAAATATTGACGATTGGTCACAACCAAATGTGAGGACGTGGATGAACTTACTTGGTAATAATCTTGACCATGAGATAGAGAATCTATAAGCATCCCACCCCATATTCTTCATAATCCCCACATCTTCCTACAATGCATAACAATAAAACATTTTATGAGAAAGAGCTAAACATTATAGGGAGTTTATCTAATCCTGAGTTTTCTTTATGCTTCAAAATTTAATATGTGCACATTGGGTCATGAACCTTATAGCGGTGATATTGATCAACAGCGATATCTCCATTACTGCTGTCATTAATCTTTTCTGCAATTAATCATTGAAAATTTAATTAAATACTTAGAGCATAAGAGTAAAAGTAATACAATTTTGTTATTTTAACTAATTCATGATGTGATTGGACAGACCTGGATATTTGTGGGTGAAGGTATCCCAAATGCTTGGTCCTCTACCACCTTCGTTTGCAGCACCTTCATACTGAAATACACAAGAGACACAACGAAGAAGATGTCAATATTCTTGCATGGATCGATGCTAACCAATCAGAACACAAATTAAATTAAAGCCTAGAAGAAGGAAAGGACTTACTTGGTAAGATCCAGAACCTACGCCAAATAAGAACCCTTCTGGAAAACTGCTCCTATTGAGAGAAGCAGTGTCAAAATGCGTGGGTGGAGCTCTAATATCTGCTTTGCTATGTGTCAATGCAAATCCAATTAGTAGCAGCACGCCTAAGAGAAAAGATCGTAATTGCATTGCCATAACTTGAGGTTTTTTTTTGTTGGTAATAATCTTGATAAGTATAAGTTGGCTCTGGATGGCAGGCTTCATGGCCTTTATATAGAGGAGGAAGTACGTGCTGCAAATGAGAACAAAACACAGATGGGCATTGAATGGGTTTGAGGGGGCAACTACGTAGAATGTCATCGTGCAAAGGGAAATTTTGAATGAGTTTTTGTCTCCCCCCCTAATCCCAAAACTGAACTGCTATATTCAAACACGTAATATGTATAATGGTGCATGTGTGAGTAGAGCCGCTAAGTCTGATTTAGTTTCTTATAACCAATGGGTCAAACTGTGGAAACAAATTAAAACTTTACGTATGTACCCAATATACTTGAGCTTCAGGCACACAATCATAACTTTGGGTTGATTTATTCTTTCACTTCCTTCAGCGTAATTGTACCTAAAAAAAGGATATATCTTAATAAGGATTTTCTTTCAAGTCCTAATTCCAACGGGGGTGCTTCTCTAATAAGGATTTTTGTTAATGATTACTTAAGAAAATCCAGTCTCAGCCATCCATTAGATTTATTATAATTTACAGTCTTAGCCATCTAATGACTAAAAGGATTAGAAGTGCTTAAAATATACCAAACCCAATTCTCGACGTTAGTAGTGTAAAAAATATATATTGGTCTCTCTTGAAAAAGTCAAAAGAGTATTATTTATTTATTTATTTAAAATACGCCATTAAGGAAGAAGAGAAGAGACAAGGGTTATTGGAAGAAAAATAATATCATAACCGCTGAAAGAAAAGAGTAAGCAAAGTGTCTTACTGTATGCATATCTGCATAATTGTCAAAGTAATGCCTTCCACTGTTCCACATACAATTCTCATATAGCGATTTTCTTTCTGTTTACCCTAAAGATAAACATGAAGAAATGACTTTTCCTTTCCGTTGGCTTTCCTTGAAGATGTTTCTTTTGCTGGACTTTTTCTTGTCGTAATAGCTGTACATATTTTTTTAGAATACTGCACATGAAGGCAAATCGTTTTGAATAATTATCCAATAAGTCACTAATTTCTTGTGTGATATATCCTCTTTTGGGTACAGTTTACCTGGAAGTGAAACTATAAATCAACCATAAGAAGCAGCCCAATGAAAGTGCTTAAAGCTGAAGTATATTATATAATAATTGGGAACAAAGTGCTTCAGTTTTTGAAAACCCAACCAATTGTAGATGGCATTCTGATGTAGACATCAAGTAAAATTAATCCAACGGGTTTAGCCCAGTTAAAAAGAGTCTTGATTTGATCAGTGATCTCATATTCGAACTTATGACATCTATATGTGAGAAACTCCCAACCCTTATAGTTTAGACTATGCCCCTTGTATTCAAAAAACCAAATAAAACTAAAAATTATAGTTCGTTAAACAAAAAAGAAATCACATATTATGCACAAATATTTGAACAATCTACAGTGTCAACAAAACAAATGGTCCGTCAAATTCTTTTCAAAATTTGACGCATGTGGTTAATTAGGAGACTCCATCAGAATTAGCGGCTACTATTCCATGTTTGACTATTCATTCAAATATGAAACTCTCCCTTTGTACCCTTTTGCATGCACGTGTGTTTTGCAAAGAAATTTATTTCATCATTGCTTACTATATTCATGCGCAGCACGTACTTCCTCTATTTCCATGCAACATGCCAGCCAGGCATCCATGTAAGTTCTTCTGTTCTTCTGTTCTTCTTTTCCTTAATTTACCCTTAAATGCAATTTGATTATTGGTTACTCTTTTCTTTCAATGTCAGACCAGGCATCCGTGCAAGAATATTGACATCTCCATGTTTTTCTTGTGTGTGTATATTTCAGTATACGAAGGTGCTGCAAAAGAAGGTGGTCAAAACACATGTTAGAACTGAGTATGTTGAAGAAAAATATGAACCTCCCAATATAATTTCACCATCACTAATTAAATAATTAGGTTTTATTATTTTAGGTTTGACCCATTTAAAGATGCGGTGTCTCTTAATTACAATCCCTTACTTCAGGAGAACACCTTTTAATTCCATCATAAAGAAACAGAACATGTGTGTTTGGTTTTGCTATTGCCCCTAAATTCAAACCATCAGGGTGCCTACGTATCCCTTGCAAGAATCAAACCACTTGTAATTCAAAAAATTGAAATGAATAAATGACTCATTGCAAAGGAAATTTGATTAAGGAATTTTACTAAAATTTTCCTGTTGATCTTAAGGGGTCAAATTTTCAGATTGTTGTTAGGTCGGTGCCCATTACTCTGAAACCATTTGTCATCAATCGGATTTTAGGGTTTCGGTCTTGCTCTGGTTTTAATTTTGAAAAATTTGCTGCTGTTTCTTCTGAGTATAATATTGAATTGTTTAAAACCATGTCTTATTCTGATCAGTCTATGCTTCTGACCTCTAAGGGCTTCCTATTAAGTCTTATCTGTCCCCATTCTATAAGTTTCTTTGGGATTTTATTCGACATAATGTTCTCCCCACTTGAAATAATTCGAATCCCACTCTGGCTGCCTGTCAACTCATGATTTCAATGGTGAATCATGATAAAATTCCCTTTGGGGATATTCTTTATCATGCTATTCTTGGCAAGGCCATAGGTTATGGTACGAAACACAAGGGAACTCTTGTCTTCCCCTGTTTTATCCAGCTTCTCTGTGAGCGCAACCAGGTTCTTTTCTTGATTCTGATAAATGGAATCCTCTCATTGCTCCTTTTGGCAAGGCCTCTCTTGCCTTTAGCCAAAAGGTTTCAAGCTCCTTTCACACCTCTCTGTCTTCCACTTTTGCAAATGCCTCTCTCCGAGCTCAGCTTGCTGCCAAGGAGAAGCACATTCAGCATCTTATGAGCCTCATTCCATCTTCCTCTCGCGCCGCTGCCGCCGCCGCCTCCTGCACAGTGGGTACTCAAGCGGCTCCTGCCCCCTGCGGACTCCGATGCCTCTGCTGACTCTGATGGGTCTGCTGATTCTCTAGTCTTTTAGCTAGAGGTTTGATTAGGTTGTGTCCTAGATAGGGGGAGTCTTTTTGGCCCGTTTTGGATGGTATATTTTGTAATCACATTGTGGGGGTCTTGCTTGTTTTGGGTAGTCTGTGCACTTGGATAGGGGAGTTGTCTTGTTTTGCCTTTCAACAAATGTTGTTTGTTTTGTAATCAAATTGTGTTATGTGCTAATGTTCAACTCCGATTATGTGCCTTGTGTTTAATTCACTTGAATTCTGTTTCTCTATAATTGCCTTTTTGCACTTTCCTTATCAACAAGGGGGAGACCACTCTCAACCCACTTATTGCACATTTGGCATATTGGCATATTGCTTAAAATTAAAATTTATGTGATATAATATGCTTGTCTTGTGCCTGGAAGTTTGGTTGCTGTTTTGCAGGTATTTCATTTTATCATCTCCTTAGGTTTGGGTTTGGGTTGAGTGTTTTTGAGAGAGTGTTGTCAAGGAAAGCCAAAAAGGAGGAGATTGTTAATGTATGAATTTTGATTAATTCTTTTGGCTTCCCTTGACAATTTTGTAATAGGATTATTGTATTTATCAAGCTCAAGTTTAGATTAAGAATAGCATTCTAGGTGTTCTTAACTAACATCTATCCTATGGAGGCTCATGCAATTTGACAAAGATAAATTGTGCATTGCATCATTGCATTAAATTGATTTCATAAAATGATGACTAGTAATATGTTTCTCGTATGACTAGTCATCCTTGCTCTGGAGGATTTCCAGCTGGTTAACTAACAGTTTTGTCCTATTCTTTGCTGCCATGTGTCTTTCTGACCTAAGGGAATCTTT
This sequence comes from Prunus fruticosa, assembly GCA_018703695.1. Lineage (NCBI taxonomy): Eukaryota > Viridiplantae > Streptophyta > Magnoliopsida > Rosales > Rosaceae > Prunus > Prunus fruticosa. The sequence goes on from CM031922.1 coordinate 16,090,191, forward strand.
TGTCTGTAAAGGCTGATGCATTCCTCATTTGGCAGCCGTCTCTTGCGTGTGGAATTTTTGGAAAGATTGGCTTGCTATCTTTCTCTTCTTCTTCCTCATGAGTGAACCATATATTTCATCTATGAGTTTTTCTAATTGATTTCTTTTTGAAAAACTGCATTTGAAACATGAATATGCATCTAGCCATTTAAATCACTCTCATTTATATCTAGGTTAGATTCAGGATTGATTTCTTCAAGGGTATGGTTTCTTGAAGAAATTGGTCATTCTCCCATGAATCCAAATTTTGGTTTCGGTTTGAGTTGGAGCTTGCAAGCTAGTGCCATGGGATGGAGGAGCTGGAGAAGGAGCTGCCATTGCCATGAAGAACTGAACTTGAAGCTGTGCTAAGTTGGAGAAGAAGATTGCACAAAGAAGGTATAGCTCATCTTCCTAAATAGATCTAGGTTTTGCTTGAGCTTGCTTGTATTCCTTTGTAAGAATCTTTTTCTACTTAGTGGATTGCCTAGTCGGTTGATGACTCCAGTTTTTCCCAATGGTGGGTTTCTGGGTAAACAAAATCTGTTTTGCATATCTGTAAATTTTTCTGGGTTTGTGTTCTTGGTGGTTGACTAGTCATCTATATCTGGTGTTTGCTGTTTACTTGATATTGATGACTTCACACACTTTCACCATAGTTGTTGCTAGCACAGGGGATGCCTAGATTGACGGGTCCTTCTAAGTGTCTAAGTTGTCACTAGTAATCTTCTAGGGCTGCAGGTACCTTGTAGCATGCTCTGTGTGTTCTCTTGATTGTTGTGTTGTTGTGTCTTGTTTGTTTAGTTAAATTTACCCCTCGTCACCTAAGTACCATTTACACATGGGTAGATGACCCATGGGAAAATTTTATGATTTTGTACCATTTTTCTTATTGTCAATGTCCAAAAAAAATAATGAGCAATTTTGATGAACCCACTAATTTTCTACAATTGGCATTTACATTTGGGAAAGTGTTTGGGCGAATTTGGTTAGAATAAACCAGGGATTCAAATTTGGTTGCGGTTGCGTCTATTGAGATGCTAGACTGCCTACGTACCCTTGACGGGATCAAACGGACGTAGTCCCAAAATTTGGAAATTAATTTGCATGGTTTTTGTAACATCCCGGTCCTAAAAAGAAGTAAAATAATTAAATTAAGAGAAAATAAATTGGAGTAAACAATAAAATAAAATGATTTGAATTAATTAAGTTTTTTTTCTGAAAATTTAAAATATTATTTAATATAAAAAGGGGCAAAAAGGTCATTTTAAGTTCTGGAAGGAATTTGGGACTTTCGGTTGTACCGTTGCGTAGAGCTCGTCGATACGAGTTCGTAGACATGCGGCATGCCCAATTCCGATTTATAACGAAGGAGAAAAAGTCTGAAAAAAAGGACATAAATGGAAATTTTAAAATTGTTACTGTAGAAACAGTATCGTGCTACAGTACCGACGGTTTTAATCTATTTTCTTCTTTTTTCTTCTTCTCCTTCCTTCTCTCCCTCCCGTGCGCAGCTCCCCCCTCCCTTTGTTTTTTTCTTATAGAACAGCCGGTGGCTTTGCAAGCCACCACCGTCGCCATGCCGCACCACCGGCCACGAGACCGGTCCCATTCGAACCGCCACCTCCTCCTCTCTCTTCTCCGGCCAACACAACCTCTGGAACGGACGACGCTCACCGGAATGTGCAGAAAAGTCATCGGAGTCGTCGGAATTGTGGCGATTTTTCAAACCCTTCGTTCTCCTTCGTTTCTCCACCGATTTGGACGAGTGAGGTATGAAAATTCATCTATTTTTCATGCTCTAGCTGCCTGTTGGATGGGTTTCCCAGAATTTTGAGAGTTTACAGATTAATTTTCGAAGTTTAGTTTCAGCCGAATTTCAATGTGAATTTCCGGCCACTTCCGGCCACTTTTTGGCCATAGCCCAAGAACAAAAGTGACTCCAAATTAGGTGTATTACCTAGAATAGGAGTTTGGAGTCAAGATATTAAGTTTTTCCGGCGAGTGGTTATCGCTTTGGACACCCACGTGCTATCGGCGCGTGTGGCGTGGGCACTGTAGCAGAGAGACATTTTTATCATAAAATGATCTCCTGGTTGTCACGAGCGCGTAGGAAATTTACGGAACTCAATTCGGATAACGTTTAAACCCGAACGGATTTTACATATTGTGTGAATTCCGGGTTCGATATGTTAGAACCGTTGGATCGCTTCCAATTTAATATATGTTAATCTAGGCATTCCTAGGATTGTGTAGGATTTCACGGATCGTGAATCGGAGTCCCAGATGTTCCGATTCAATAAGTTAAAGTTTGTATTTTTACGATAATCGTGCGATCGTGCGATCGTGAGTGATCCGACCGTCCAGATGCGGACCAAACTTGAAGGATAGGTTTATTAAACCTTGTGGAACCCTTAGGGATGTTCGGATCGTAAAATGGAGGTCGTGGGGCCCATGGGCCCGGTTGACCAAATTTGGAAAGTTTGACTCTCGGTTGACCGTGAGTCTTCCGAGGTAGTTTCACACTTCGAAAAGTATTAGGATGACCTTGTAAACGAGTTTTAATTGTTATTTGAGTTATTTGGATTATATTGGGAGTATGAGCTTGTTTATAATATCTTATGGGATTCTTGGATATTATTTGATAATTGAAATTATGAAATGAATAATTATGGGATACTTGATTTGTAGAGTCGTGAAAGTGAGTCTTGGGACTCGGTTATGATTATTAGGAAGAGAATGGGCATTACTTTCAAATAAATGGCATGGTTTTGAGATGGAAATGTTATGCATATGAATTAAATGGTTTATTGAAATGCACTTTATATTTAAAAGTCGAAATTATTATTTTGTTAAGTATTTGTGATATATTTGTGGATTTGATATATTCGAGTGTCTTGGAGTTTATATATATAATATTTGAGAAAACACTATCTTAGGTACTTCCCCGGTTATGAGTTTTATGTTTGTGAGTCATTTGTCTACTATGAATATGTATTTTGTTTTGGGAAAAATTGAACTAAGGATGAGAATATTATTTATATAATATTTATACAAGGATTACGAACTCCACCATCATACGTACCTCCCCCTTGGATGATGATATTTGGAAACAGTGGATATGGACACTGGGATACATGGAAATGGATATATGGATATGTTTTGGATATACTATTCACACACGTGCCGGGTTTCGGGCGTGTGGGCTTATTTGGTCATGAATCCCGGAATTGTGGGATGCCGGAAAAATTGTGGATATGGTATGGATATGACGGAACCCGGGGCATACCTTAACGGGGTGTCGCTGGAGACCCTTGATTGGGTAGTCTGCGCGCGTAGGACAGTTCCAGGCGTACGGGTCTTGATTCTTCGTCCGTACGTGCTGGGTTAGAGTGTCAGCCCCCAGTTGGACGACTCATCCCTAGCCACATGGACGTTTGAGGGCCGGATAAGTGTGAGCTAGTCAACAATCCCCTGTTGGATTGTTTCCCCCAGTACATGATGTGCAACATCACATGTACCTCCCCTTGGATCCTGATACATGGAAATTATGGATATGGTCTGGATATGACGGAACCCGGGGCATACCTTAACGGGGTGTCGCTGTAGACCCTTGATTGGGTAGTCTGCGCGCGTATGACTGTTTTCAGACGTACGGGTCTTGATTCTTCGTCCGTACGGGCTGGTTGAGTTTCAGTCCCCCAGTTGGACGGCTCGTCCCTAGCCACATGGACTTTTGAGGGCCGGATAAGTGTGAGCTAGTCAGCAATCCCCAGTTGGATTGTTTTCCCCTGGTACATGATGATGGTGAGAGGTGGGTGTATGTGGATGTACTTATGTATGTATATAAATATATAATTATTCTTTTCTTGTTATACATATTACATATATGTATATGTGGTTTTAATTCTGGTTTGAGATTTGTGAGCCTGTACATGTATGAACGTATAAGCCCTGGTTTTGGGCAGTGTTGTACGGCAACATACGCCTTGGATAGGGTAATGTTGCAGGATTGAATGGATATAAATGGAAGAAATTGATGATGTGTTTAATGTACATACGCCTTGGATAGGGTATGGTTACGGGATTGAACTGTTATAAAGGAAGAATTCGAGAATGTGTTCATTGTATTTTTGTTGGATTTGGAATTGTGTCAGATCTGAAATGTATAGATGGTTCCGTTGTAAATAATTGTTTATTACCGGAGTTGTGACCGTTGAGATGAGAACTACGTGTGGCTTGATCCCTTGTCCAAGGGTACGTAGGCAGCCTGGGGTCTCACCAGGTGCAGCCGCGAAGTATTAATGTGTTTAACAGATTTGTTCGATTCTGCGTATGTGATTGTTGGATGTGAATCCAGTTTAATGATTTCTGTGGAGTTTGTAAAGTTGTTTGAAGACTTTAAGTACATGATTTATGTAGTAATTGACTCGAGAATATAGTTGTTTCTGTTCCGAATTCTCAGAAGGCCGGAGGCCGATTATATGAATTGCATGAAATTATATTGTGCGTGCTGCCTGTTGGGATATAAAAATGTGAATTTTGTGCAGGTTGAAAATTGGGAAATGTCCAATTTCCAGGGGAGACTCTGCCGAAATTTCGGCAGAAAGTCTCGTGGCCTTCTCCTTTTCGGTAAAGAGGCTCGATTTTTGTAAGTGGGCCCGACATCGGGTGATGTCGAAAATTTTCCACAGGATTCGTCTCGAGTTCCAGAGGGATTCGGGGGCCGGTCCTCTCAGCTTTGTACCACTTGGGGTTTTGGCGTGGTTTGATACCACTTGGAATTTGGGGTGGTTTTGTACCACTTGGGATTTGGCGCGGTTTTGTATAACTTGAGTCTTCACTTGACGATTTGAAAATTAATGGGCATTTTTGAAATTTAAGCCCATTAATCCATAATTTGCGAACTTGAGACTTTGCACCAATTGTTCGCCAACTGAAGTTTTAATGGACAAGTCTATTAGGCTTGAGACTTGTAATGAATGAGTCCATTGTATTTGAGGCTGTTGAACTGTGGAAACAAATTTGACACAATTGTTCAAACTAAAACTCCACGTATGTACCTGAGGTTCATGCACTTCCTTTGGGTTCATTTATTCTTTCACTGCCTTCAGCGTAATTGTACCTACAAAAGGATATATCGTAGTAATAAGGAATTAGTGGCATATTTATAAATAAATAAATCTAGTTAGAAAAATATATTCAAAAGTTTGACCATTGTCAAGAATCAAAATTTTCAAAATTTTCAAATTTTCTACCCAAATAATTACATGAAATTGCCCTTCATGTCCAGTAATAATCTCATTTAAAAGGTCAAAACGATAAGGAAAAAGAAAAACCCCGCGAAGGAGCTTATGATGGGAAGAAAAATAGCATTAAAATGCACAGAAAGAAAAGGGTGAACAAAAAGTCCTTACTACATATTTTTCTCATGTGAAAAAGTGAAGGCATAAGTTTGACATCTATATATATAAAGCAAAAGGTAGAGAATGGTAAAACATTCAAAATACCAAAAATTCCCTTGGTTAATGCAAACATTAAGAATTGAAATTATTAATTAAATGAGGATAATTAATCAGCATAAGTCTGATTTAGTCTCTTATAACCAATGGGTCAAACTGTGGAAACAAATTTGACACACAATTGTTCAAATTAAAACTTTTCGTATGTACCCAATATACTTGAGCTTCAGGCACTTGCTTTGGGTTTGATTTATTCTTTCACTTCCTTCAGCGTAATTGTACCTACAAGAAGGATATATCGTAATAAGGATTTTCTTTCAAGTCCTAATTCCAACGGGGGTGCTTCTCTAATAAGGATTTTTGTTAAAGATTACTTAAGAAAATCTAGCCTCAGCCATCCATTAGATTTATTATAATTTATAGTCGGTTAAATATTTTTTTAAAATATACCATACATCATACACGCAATCTAATGACTAAAAGATTAGAAGTGCTTAACCAATATGAAATCTTTAATGGAGCCAAACCCAATTCTCGACGTATAGTAGTCAAAAGAGCATTTTTTTTATTTTTTGTTTTTTAGAAACGCCATGACGGAAGAAGAGAAGAGACAAGGGTTATTGGAAGAAAAATAACATCATAACCGCTGAAAGAAAAGAGTAAGCAAAATGTCTTACTGCATGCACATCTGCACGAGAGAAAAAGAACGTAATTGCCAAACTCATCCTTACATATCTATTGTCAAAGTAATGCCTTCCACTGTTCCACATACAATTCTCATAGCAGTTTTCTTTCTGTTTACCCTAAAGATAAACATGAAGAAATGACTTTTCCTTTCCGTTGGTTTTAATGCTATTTTTCTTCTTGTGATAAGCTTTCCTTGAAGATGCTTCTTTGGCTAGACTTTTTCTCCTCGTAATAGCTGTACATTTTTTTAAAAAAAGAATAGTGTACATGAAGGCAAATCGTTTTTTAATAATTATCCAATAAGTCACTAATAAATATCCATGCAACATGCCAGCCAGGCATCCATGTAAGTCCTTCTGTTCTTCTGTTCCTTAATTTACCCTTAAATGCATTTTGATTATTGGTGCAGTCTTTTACCTACAAATTAACCATTCTAATTATACAAATTTAGTTATATATCCAATCTTAGGCATAGTCATATAAAGAAACCCTTTACCATTTAAAAATTATGAACACACCCAAAAAAAAAACCAAAAATCAACACCTGGCAATTTTTTCAATTTAATAGCTAATTTTTAATTTATTTGTGTGTGTAAAGTACCTATATTGCCCTTGTACTATGGATTTGAGAGAGAAAAATCATATCTGCCCAGATTTGCCAAAAAACCAAATCTGCCAAAAAACCAAATCAGATTTATTTTCTCCTTTCTCGCTGTTGCTTTCTCGGTGTTGGAGCAAGAGGAGCTACCATTGAAGCTCAGTCTCAGGTCCAACTATATTCTTCATCTATGATATACGATTTTAAATATTTCACCTTCGATTTCTTATTCTAAAATCGTGCTTCTATTGATATAATTTTTTTTTTGGAACCTTGAACGAACCTCGATCAGGTGCTCTTAGCTTTACTCCTCATCTTCGAGCTCTACTCCTCTTTCGCCACGTCGTCATTGTCGTTGTCGTCATCATTGTTGTCGTCGTCGTCGTCGTTTGGTTTTAACTTGAGATTTTTTATCTTTTGCTTCAATTATATGTTCCTCTTCGAATTTTAGTTGATTTTCGAAATGTATTTTAAGCTTTGATGATCGATTTATCTTTTGTTACCATTTCAGTTATGGATCTCATTTTTGTTTAACAATGTACTTCTATGACAGAGTATTAACAATGTACTTCTATGACATAATAGTATTAACAATTTGGCCTTGACTTGTTTTGAGTTGGTCTGGTTTGTTCTTTCTTCATCTTTTCTTTGGTGGACATGTATAATGTATTAGAAATAGCAACATGACAAGTATTAATCAACATGACAGTAAACTCGCAGTGTTATTACCCTAGACTGGAACATTAGGGGTAGACATGCATTAGAAATAGGATGTCATAGGAAACTAGCTAACAGTGTTATTACACGAGACTGGAACATTATAGCCATTAATCAACATTACAGTAAATGCGTGGAACATTACAATCATTAATCAACATGACACGTTAATGAAGCTACGGTTTTCAAGACGTTTTGTTTGTAATGAATTGTTTGAGGTTTTTTTTTTAAAAAAAAAAAATTTGGGCTGGGCTTGTTTTGGGTGCTATTTAAGTTTTTTGTGTTGGGCTTCTTTTAAGTTGATTAATGGCAGTCACGTAATTTATAGGAACTTCAACACCAATTTCTTATGTATTAAATGAGTTTTGTGTGTGTTTCTAAAGTGCATTCCATGTGAATTTTTTTTTTAAAACACTCTTCATTGGGCTGCTTCTTTTAGTTGATTTATTGTTTCACTTCCAGGGTAACTATGCCCAAAAGAGGATTATATCATACAAGAAATTAGTGACTTATTGGATAATTATTCAAAACGATTTTCCTTCATGTACAGCATTCTATAAAAGGAATGTACAGCTATTACGAGAAGAAAAAGTCTAGCAAAAGAAACATCTACAAGGAAAGCTTATTGGATAATGACTCAGCTGTGAATATAATTTATTTCTGGAAACAGAGTGACATTTTGAAGAGCAAAGAAGAACGTGGAGAATTAATGATAATTTTCACATGCTACTGCTTGAACAAGTCTATGGCGAGCGTAATTGCTAAACTCATCCTTACATATTTCTTGTCAAACTTATGCCTTCACTGTTCCACACAATTCTTATAGCAACTTTCTTTTCATCCTCTTTCAAAATAACCTCAAGATCGTTTCACATGAGATAAATATGTAGTATTGACTTTTTGTTTACGCTTTTCTTTCTGTGCATTTTAATGTTATTTTTCTTCTCATCATAAGCTCCTTCGTGGGGTTTTTCTTTGGGAGATTCACTATTATACCCAATATAGGATCCCACATTTATAAAAAAAACTATATGAAATGAACTTTAGAAACACACCCAAAGCTCTTTTACAACATAACAAAGAGGCTTTTAACTTCTTGTAAATTACAAAACTGTCATCGATTTTTTAAAACAAGCCCAACCACAAACCCTCATAAACCCAAAACACTCAATATCTCATCAAAGTAATTTAATAATCAAAATTAAATTCAATAGGGCCAGCTGCCATTTTTTGAGTTTTTTCTGGGTTTGTTTATAGAAATTAAATGGTGTAAGGTTTATCTATATTTTTCATATCGTTTTGACCTTTTAAATGAGATTATTGCTGGACATGAAGGGCAATTTCATGTAATTATTTGGGTAGAAAATTTGAAATTTTTGAAAAATTTGATTCTTGACAATGGTCAAACTGTTGAATATATTTTTCTAACAAGATTTATTTATTTATAAATATGCCACTAATTCCTTATTACGATATATCCTTTTTGTAGGTACAATTACGCTAAAGGAAGTGAAAGAATAAATCAACCCAAAGGAAGTGCCTGAAGCTCAAGTATATTGGGTACATACGTAAAGTTTTAATTTGAACAATTGTGTGTCAAATTTGTTTCCACAGTTTGACCCATTGGTTATAAGAGACTAAATCAGACTTAGCGGCTCTACTCACACATGCACCATTATACATATTACGTGTTTGAATATAGCAGTTGAGTTTTGGGATTAGGGGGGGAGACAAAAACTCATTCAAATATGAATTCATTTCCCTTTGTACCATGACATTCTACGTAGTTTCCCCCTCAAACCCATTCAATGCCCATCTGTGTTTTGTTCTCATTTGCAGCACGTACTTCCTCCTCTATATAAAGGCCATGAAGCCTGCCATCCAGAGCCAACTTATACTTATCAAGATTATTACCAACAAAAAAAAACCTCAAGTTATGGCAATGCAATTACGATCTTTTCTCTTAGGCGTGCTGCTACTAATTGGCTTTGCATTTACACATAGCAAAGCAGATATTAGAGCTCCACCCACGCATTTTGACACTGCTTCTCTCAATAGGAGCAGTTTTCCAGAAGGGTTCTTATTTGGCGTAGGTTCTGGATCTTACCAAGTAAGTCCTTTCCTTCTTCTAGGCTTTAATTTAATTTGTGTTCTGATTGGTTAGCATCGATCCATGCAAGAATATTGACATCTTCTTCGTTGTGTCTCTTGTGTATTTGAGTATGAAGGTGCTGCAAACGAAGGTGGTAGAGGACCAAGCATTTGGGATACCTTCACCCACAAATATCCAGGTCTGTCCAATCACATCATGAATTAGTTAAAATAACAAAATTGTATTACTTTTACTCTTATGCTCTAAATATTTAATTAAATTTTCAATGATTAATTGCAGAAAAAGATTAATGACAGCAGTAATGGAGATATCGCTGTTGATCAATATCACCGCTATAAGGTTCATGACCCAATGTGCACATATTAAATTTTGAAACATGAAGAAAACTCAGGATATTGAAGATAAACTCCCTATAATGTTTAGCTCTTTCTCATAAAATGTTTTATTGTTATGCATTGTAGGAAGATGTGGGGATTATGAAGAATATGGGGTGGGATGCTTATAGATTCTCTATCTCATGGTCAAGATTATTACCAAGTAAGTTCATCCACGTCCTCACATTTGGTTGTGACCAATCGTCAATATTTCTGCCTTCATGTTGATTTTAGCTTAAATAATGTGTCCAAGTTATCTACTGAATAATATAACAAAGATTTTTGTTTCAATTAAAATAATTAATTGAAATAACTGAAGCAATTTTCCTTTTTTTTTAAAGATAAATTAAATAGAAGTTCAAGTTCAAGTTTCGACATATAGTCCAACTTTTTTAAAGTTCGGTTTAAGTTGTATCGGTGCACTTATTTATTTTTTTTTTTTTCTTTTCTGGTTTTGTTTTAATTATTAGATGGAAAGTTAAGCGGAGGAGTGAACAAGGAAGGAATCAAATATTACAACAATCTCATCAATGAGCTCTTACGCAATGGTGAGTCATCCCACCTTACACGATCAATAATTTATACAACAACAGTTTCATGCACTCATAAAAAAACTCGTTTTATCAAACTTATAACTCGCTTTTATTGATCATGCTATTTATAGGTCTTACGCCATTTGTGACACTCTTCCATTGGGATCTTCCCCAAACTTTAGAAGACGAATATGGTGGTTTCTTAAGCCCTCATATTGTGTAAGTGAAGAAATTAGTCCTCTGAATCATATTAATAATTTAATTAATAAATACAATTATGACATTTACATTATGAAATGTGTATATACAGCAATCATTTTCAAGATTACGCAGAACTTTGTTATAAGGAATTTGGTGATCGAGTAAAGCATTGGAGCACACTAAATGAGCCATATACCTTTAGTAACTTTGGTTATGCAATTGGGTCTCATGCGCGGGACGATGCTCCACTTGGCAGCAGCTAAACTGCACTGGGGGAGATTCATCTATTGAACCATATTTGGTAACACACCACCTGCTCCTTGCTCATGCAGCTGCAGTAAAATTGTACAAAAATAAATATCAGGTACAATTCATTAGTTTTTTTGTTTGTCAAAATATTGGATTCTAAGTTGCAACAAGAGAGCGACTAGTTTACTTTTTTGTGACTCTAAAACAAACAAACTATATGTTCTTGTGCAGGCATCTCAAAATGGAGTGATAGGGATAACACTGGTGTCACATTGGTTTGAGCCCCTATCAGAAGAAAAAGAAAATAAAAATGCTGCATTACGAGCTTTGGATTTTATGTTCGGATGGCAAGTGTATTTTGAATTTACGTATGAATATAATATTTACTACTTACTAGCGAGCAATATATAATATAATGTCAAGTTAATGCTTGAAATTTTTACATTCTTATAGGTTTGTTGAGCCATTGACAAGTGGTGACTATCCTCAAAGTATGCGATCTCTTGTCGGAAGCCGATTACCAAAATTCACGAAAGAACAATCCAAGTTTCTAATTGGTTCATTTGATTTTCTTGGACTAAATTACTATGTTGGTTACTATGCAAGCGATGCACCTCAAAATAACTCTATATACGCAAGCTACACAACGGATGCTAGCATTAATCTTTCATGTGAGTAAAATTTAAGAATTTAATTCATGCAATTTAAGTTTATAGACTAAGTAGATTCTGATATTCATATGTGTTGTGGCAGCTGAGCGTAATGGGGTCCCTATCGGTTCAAAGGTACACATCAAATTACTAGTTTCTGCCTTTATGATTTTGACAATTAATCATTTTGCACTTGCAAATGTGACTCCTAAAAATCTAAATATCTTCAAATTTTGGTGCAGGGTGCTTCAGAATGGCTAAATATTTATCCACAAGGAATTCAAGATCTTTTACTCTACACAAAGAAAAAGTATCACAATCCAGTCATTTACATTACTGAAAATGGTAATTATTTCTAGCCTTAAGTAATTGCATGATGAATGTTTCACATATTTTTGGTGTAAAACACACACAATTAGTACAAAGTCTCTAAATTTTAAAATGTATTATATTGTAGGTGTGGATGAGTTCAATGATCCGAAATTATCACTTGCCGAAGCCCTTAATGACACCCATAGAATTGACTACTACAATCGCCACCTTCATTATGTTCAAAGTTCTATTGAGTAAGTGTATTAATAAATTCATTTAGAATATATATATAAATATATATATGTATATATGTATATGGTCTTGCTTTAGATTTTGAGTTGTTGATTCATATTATTGACATAAAATATATTTAATTTCTTTTTAGCAATGGTGTCAAAGTGAAGGGATTCTTTCCGTGGACGTTGCTAGACAACTTTGAATGGAGTTCGGGATACAGTGTTCGATTTGGTATTACCTATGTAGATTACAACGATAGGCTTAAAAGGCACCCAAAACTCTCGGCGCACTGGTTCAAAAGTTTCCTTGAGAAGTATTGAAAACTTCAGATCATATTCATCATTCAATATTTGTATTTAATTCAATAATGTGAATTTTATGTATGTACAATAATTCTAGAGATTCCAAATTTATGTACATAGAAAATTTGAATTCCAAATTTGTGTACATACAATAATTTCAATTTTAGTCCTTGTATAAGATTAAATTTCCATTAAACCCTCGTGTAAAATTAAACATTGATTTTTAGTCCTTTGATGATTGTCAACATACTCATAATTATGAAACTCATTTGTTTGTAGTTCTTTGACTAATTGTTCCTAATTTTCATCTATTGGTTTAAATTCCATTGTACTTTGACCATTATTCCATTGAGTCACGAGCGCATATGCGCAAACTGATTGCTAATTGGACTTGAGGCTCAACCTTATGACCCCAATTGTCTATTTGTTAGAATATCATAAAACATAATCCTAACGAAAAATAATAATCAATCACATTGAAAATTATCTAATTATTTAGTCATGGTCAAATTGTAAGCTTTACATAGAGAAGTTTCTATTCTTTGTGTTTTTTTCTTTACGGGATAAGCCTTCTTAGATGGGTTATGATCATCATAAAGGTTGCCTTTTTTGTGTGTGTTCAATTTGGTAATATCATTAAACCAAGGCAAGGAACACACCAGTTACAAAAGCATGAGTCTAAAAGACAAAGCAGAAGCCTAGACCAACAAAATTGAAATAAACTAGTGACGATGCGAAAGCAGGCAGAAGGCCACAATACTTTAGAGTATTGTTCTTATAATTGACAAAGACGAAAATATCTTAAGTGATTCGAGTTCACACAAATGTTACATAATGGTAATATATGAAATTGAGATGGAATATGAGAAGAGGAAAATAGACAACAATAGGAGAAGAAGAATTTTCAGAAATCTTTTGCAGACAATAGAGAATTTGTGCTTTAAACAAAGAGAAACAAAGAAGCCGAACACATGGATTACTGCAGAGGCTCACAACAATCTATCTTGCTTTAACATTTAAAATTTTCACAGTAACAAAATAAATTTATTCTACATATGCATGTCAAAATTAAGAATAGCCCTGATTCCATATAAAATTCTAGGAAATTAAAAAAAAATATTAAAAAAATGATTTCGAAAGATAAGTTTCAAATTTGGAGGAAAGAACATGAAGAAGTGATATTAACTTTTAGATGTGCTTGCATACGTAGAAAAAATCAAATAAAGTAGGGCAAATATTCAGTTATGCTCAGATATTTATTCTTCTCCAATATGGAGGTATTTAAATTACAATAGGAAATAAATCTCAATTATAATAGGACTAAATAAATGGGTAAGTCACCAAAATCATAACATAGTAAGGAACCAAAAACCTAACTAAGTAAGGGCTCACCAACACTCCCCCTCAAGTTGGGGCAAAGATATTTCACGTGCCCAAACGTGACAAACGAGTCATAGAACACTGTACTCGACATTGACCAATCGAACAACTATAGAGAAGGCCTTGTCATCAAGCATGAATGAAACAACTGACAAATTGAAAATGGTACTTAGGTGACAAGGGGTAAATTTAACTAAACACACAAGACACAACAACACAACAATCACAGATATGCACAAGGTACCTGCAGCCCTAGAAGATTACTAGTGACAACTTAGGCACTCAGAAGGACCCGTCAATCTAGGCATCCCCTGTGCTAGCAACAACTATGGTGAAAGTGTGTGAAGTCATCAATATCAAGTAAACAGCAAACAGCAGATATAGATGACTAGTCAACCACCAAGAACACAAACCCAAAAAAATTACAGATATGCAAAACAGATTTTGTTTACCCAGAAACCCACCATTGGGAAAAACTGGAGTCATCAACCGACTAGGCAATCCACTAAGTAGAAAAAGATTCTTACAAAGGAATACAAGCAAGTTCAAGCAAAACCTAGATCTATTTAGGAAGATGAGCTATACCTCCTTTGTGCAATCTTCTTCTCCAACTTAGCACAGCTTCAAGCACAGTTCTTCATGGCAATGGCAGCTCCTTCTCCAGCTCCTTCATCACATGACACTAGCTTGCAAGCTCCAACTCAAACCGAAACCAAAATTTGGATTCATGGGAGAATGACCAATTTCTTCAAGAAACCATACTCTTGAAGAAATCAATCTTGAATCTAACCTAGATATAAATGAGAGAATGATTTAAATGGCCACATGCAGATCCATTGTTTCAAATGCAGTTTTTCAAAAAGAAATCAATTAGAAAAACTCATAGATGAAATATATGGTTTACTCTTGAGGAAGAAGAAGAGAAAGATAGCAAGCCAATCTTTCCAAAAATTCCACACGCAAGAGACGGCTACCAAATGAGGAATACCTCAGCCTTTACAGACCAAAGATTCCCTTAGGTCAGAAAGACACATGGCAGCAGAGAGAGAAAAAGAATAGGACAAAACAGTTAGTTAACCAGCTGGAAATCCTATAGAGCAAGGATGATTAGTCATACGAGAAATGATGAGCACAAAATAAATGCAATCGAGATCCCTGCGAAAGTGGTTTAGTTTTCTTTTCTACTTAGTTTTTATTTTCTTTTGCTCGAGGACTAGCAAAATATAGGTTTGGGGGTATTTGATGAGCACAAAATAAATACAAGTTTTATCCTTAAATTTATATTTGTTAGTATTTTCTTTTGTATTATGTAAATTTATTAGAGTATTTGTATTGGCTATTCCAATCTTTGTTTTTGTATTTAATGAGTGGTTGTATGTAGATATTAAGTGTCTTCCACCAATGACATGAGGAGGAGGAGGAATAAGCAATGTGTTGCAAAAAGAGAGGAAGAACTCAATTTGGATTTGATGACTTTGCCTTTTACAGCTCATGCTGTACAGTCCATTTGCAGACCTGAAAAACGAATTTTCCCATGGTCAAATGAATAAATATCCTTCATGACACTTGTTCAATAAGATGTCGACTAAAACATATCCAAAAATTGGAATAATTGGATAAAAACTCAATCCACAGGCTGTCAAACACCAAGACAGGTTCACGACTTTGCCCTTTTACAGCTCATGCTGTACAGTCCATTTGCAGACCTGAAAAACGAATTTTCCCATGCTCAAATGAATAAATATCCTTCATGACACTTGTTCAATAAGATGTCGACTAAAACATATCCACAATATTGGAGCAATTGGATAAAAACTCAATCCACAGGCTGTCACACACCAAGACAGGTTCTAGAAGACAGCTTGCATATGCAGCTGGAATGAAAGGGACTTCATGCTTCTATAAATAGGCAACAACTCAAGAGAGAAAATGTGCAGAAATTCAAGAGTGATACACAGCAGAAGGAAAGAAAGGAAGAGAGAAAGAGAGAGAGAAAGTGAGAAAGAAAGAGAACAAGGATGGAAAGGAAAGAACCGAGAGCTAATAACTCTCTTAAAATTGTTCTTCACCTTTCTTAGTTCTCATTTAATTCATGTATTTTAGTTTCTTTGTTTTGTTTTAATTCTTAATTATGTCTAGCTAAAATACTTAACTAAGGTTGGATGAAACACCATTATTAAATAAAGTTCTAGTTTTTATCTTCAATTCTCAAATATTGTGCTGTTCAATGATTATAATTTTCACTTCACATGATTAATAGATTAATCTTCTTTTCACCACTTCTATCATGTATTGTGACATATAACATGTATTTGTGGTAGTTAAGAGTTTGAATTAATCTATTAATTTATCCTTGGTTTATATTTCTAGTTTACAAATTTCTTTGATATTTTGTTATTCAAATAAACTTTTTCACATAGGATGCTTAGGAAACTTTGATCCTTTGTAGTTAAATAATTTTGTTTACATATTATGCTTAGAATTTGTACTTATGAAGGGAAGGAAAATTTACTTATGATCTAAAGTACAAGCTTAATTGATAAATCTTGAGAAAACAGTAGATTGATTTCTAGATTGCTACTCCATGGGAATTGAAAGATAAATAATTAGGATCTTATGGAATAATGGTGTGGATTCTAATACCTTAGTTATTTTTTCTCATAAATTTAAATCTTAATTTCAGTTTATTGTCATTTCCATATTTGTTTCATGCTTTATTTAATTTTCTTTATCAACAAACAAATCACCATTTGAATCAACTAGGTTGGCAATGAAATTAACTTGGGTATAATTGGTTTTCTATCTTTACACGCAATCCCTTGGGTACGATCTCGCTCTTACACGTTTATGCTATATTCGATTCGTGCGCTTGCGAGTTTATAAATTTTAAAAGACACCGCTTTTGGTGACAACAAGTTTTTGGCGCCGTTGCCGGGGATTGCAACGGAAAACTAATCAAATTTTGGTTAATTAAATTCTTCCACTAGTTATAATTTAGTTTTGTAATATATATTAAAAAGAAATTTTTTTTTTTTAAAATACGAAATTATAAAAAAAAAAAAATTAGATTTTGTCAATTATCTTGTTTCTATTGTAATATATCACTGTGTATTAATTTTTCGCTTCTTTGTTTCAGTTGTATCATCTAAGCTTCTTTTGGTGTAGCCTTGGACTTGGAAGAAGTTTCATATTTTATTTTATTTTAAGAAAGTTCATTTCTTTTTCTTTATGTCAATTTTTGCTTGTTTTTGCTTGAACTGATTTGTGTGCTTGTTTTTACAGGTATCATAAGATTTTATTAGAGGAGTGAAATTAAAGGTGCGTCTTGGACACCAGATAAGAAATTCTAATTCTTCTTTTAAATTCTTGCTTGAATTTTCTTTTTGTTTTATTTTTATATTGTTTTTCTCGCATATAAGTAATTAGTAAATTTAAAACTTATAGGCCCTTCTTGAAAGATGTTAACTTGTGGTAACTCTAGTGAATAACTTCTAAACATTACAGTGTCTAGGAAAGTTCTTTAAGGAGGCACCTTCGGTGTTTAAGAAGGACTGGGTTTTAAGTGGGACCATTGTGACCCCTCCACCCTTCCCGGAAAAGACCTGGCTGTGATTTTTGGAAGCCTTTAACTGGTCATCCTTAAGTTTGCTCTTAAGAGGAGGATTTGTTTAGAGCTTTTAAATAAATAAATAAATAAACCTATATTTTTATTTTTATTTTTTTGTGTGTGGTTATTTTTGTATTTTCTTGTTTGTTTTATGTTTGGTCGTCGTTCTCAAAATTTAAACTTAGAGCCTTTCGACCCAGAAATTGAAAGGACGCTTAGGGAAGAACGAAAACCTAGGATTGTGATAACCAACCCTCTGTTTGAGATGGCAGAAGCTAAGCCAGAAAAAAACTCTCTTGGAGTGCTTTGCTCCTGTCACCACTAATTCCCCATCTTGCATAGTGTTGCCTAACACCAATGCAACCAGCTTTGAGTTGAGAGCTCAAGTCATTCAACTTTTGCCCAATTTCCATGGTTTAGATCGAGAGGATCCTTACATGCATGTCAAAGACTTTCTTGAAATTTGTTCAACATTCAAATTTCAGAACTTTTCTGATGAAAGTGTCAGACTCCGTCTCTTCCCATTCTCTTTGAAAGATAAGGCCAAGTCATGGCTCAATTCCCTTCCTTCTGGTTCCATAACTTCTTGGGACCAACTTGTACAAAAATTATTGGCAAAATTTTTCCCCATGTCTAAAACCAATGGGCTTAGGAGAGAAATTTATGAGTTTAGACAAAGTGAAAGCGAACAATTTTACGAAAGTTGGGAAAGGTTCAAAGACCTTATTCTTAAATGTCCCCACCATGGTTTAGAAAAATGGCGTTTGGTTCAATCCTTCTACAATGGGCTAACTCAGACTAGTCGCAATATGATTGAATCTATGAATAAAGGAGCTTTCTTACAACTTAGGGAAGTTGCAGCTTATGAATTCCTTGAGAACTTATCCGTGAATTCTCAACAATGGGATTTTTCCAACACCCCTGATAAGCAAATTAGGGAACCTAAGAAAGGAGGGATGTATGAAGTCAGAAGCGATCCTGATCTTGGGATTAAAATAGAGAGTTTGACCCGTAAAGTTGAGGCTTTAGCATTGAGCCAAAACATGAACTCTGTCAACAAAGTCCACACTGAGATTTGCTCTTTGTGTTGTAGCCCAACGCATTCAGAACAAACATGTCCTTCTAGTCATGGTTATGCTGAGAACAATGAACAGGCAAATGCACTCAATTATTATAGGAACCAGTTTCCCAGTCCATTTTCTGAAACATACAATCCAAATTGGAGGAATCACCCAAATTTCTCTTGGAGGTCAAATCAACCTCAAATTTCTGGAGGAAACCCATCTCAAAATAATCAATTTCGTCAACCTCCTATCCCTCACTCCACTCCACAGTTTGTTGCAACACAGCAACAACAATCATCCTCTTTGGAGGATTCAATCCAAAAATTCATGCAATTAACTGGTCAGGCTATTAATGATGTCAAAGCTTCCACCCAACAAAATACTCAAGCCATCTCAAAGTTAGAACAACAAATAGGCCAGTTAGCAACTGTTGTGGGAGAGAGAGAGAAAGGTAAGTTTCCTAGTCAGCCTGTGCCGAATCCAAAAGATCAATTTGTGATTCATAACCCATCAAGTTCTCCAAATTCTAATGAACATGTTCAAACCATCACCACTCTTAGATCTGGAAAAACGGATTGGTAATCAGGATTTAGAGCCACACTTGAGGGATAAGAATGAGTTAAAAGATGTAGAAACACAAAAGTCTAATGAGAGTCATCCACATGCATTATCATCAACTCCATCTGATCCTCCTAGGAATTTCATTCCAAAAGCTCCATTTCCTCACCGGTTAGCAAATTCAAAGAAGAGTGCACAATTTGGTGATATCCTAGAGGTGTTTAAGCAAGTTCATATCAACATCCCATTCCTAGATGCAATCAATCAAATTCCTTCATATGCTAAGTTCTTAAAAGATCTTTGTACATTCAAGAGGAAGACAAATGTTCCAAAGAAAGCCTTTCTAACTGAGCATATCAATTCCATCATTGAGAATAGGATTCCTATCAAATACAAGGACCCCAGGTTGTCCTACCATCGCTTGCATGATAGGTGATCACCATATTGAAACTGCTTTGTTAGACTTAGGGGCAAGTGTGAATTTATTGCCATACTCAATGTATAAACAATTAGGCTTAGGAGAGATTAAACCAACTAAGATATGTCTCTCTTTAGCTGACAGGGTCTCTGAAAATCCCTAGAGGCATTGTTGAAGATGTTTTGATCAAGGTTGATAAATTCTACTTTCCTGTAGATTTCATTGTCCTTGATACACAACCTGTACCTTCAGGTCAAAAACAAATTCCAGTCATCTTAGGCCGTCCATTCCTTGCCACATGCAATGCAAATATCAATTGTAGGAATGGATTAATGAATATCTCATTTGGCAATATGACTGTTGATTTTAATATTTTCAACATAAGCAAGCAACCACCAGATGATGAAGGGATTAGTGAGATCAGCTTGATTGATACTATGGTGGAAGATTCTTTTCATTACTCTAGCATTAAGGACCCATTAGAGGCATGCTTAGCTCATTTTGGGGCTAACTTTGACTTCGAAAAATCTTTTGATGAAGTCAATGCATTGTTAGATTCTGTTCCGTATATTGAAACGCCCACTTGGAAACTTAAGGTTGAACCTCTTCCTCTTTCCACGTCACCCCACTTCCTTCCATCATAGAGCCCCCTAAGCTGGACTTAAAACCATTACCTGATACTCTCAAGTATGTGTTCTTAGAGTCTTCTGAAACCTTGCCTGTAATCATAGCTTCGGACCTTAATAACAAACAGGAAGGTAAACTTGTCAAAATGCTTAAAGAACATAAGGAAGCCATAGGGTGGTCTATAGCTGACATTAAGGGTATTGCTCCTTCTATTGTCATGCATAGGATTCACTTAGAAGACAATGCCAAGAATTCCCGAGAACCACAAAGGCGGCTGAATCCTTCCATGAAGGATGTTGCTAGAGATGAAATATTAAAGCTTTTAGATGTTGGGGTGATATACCCAATTTCTCGCAGTAAGTGGGTGAGTCCTGTGCAAGTGGTGCCAAAAAAGTCTGGTATCACAGTTGTCAAAAATGAGAAAAATGAGCTCATTCCTACACGAGTCCGAACTGGATGGCGTGTATGCATCGACTATCGAAAGTTGAATTCTGTCACGAGGAAAGACCATTTTCCTATACCTTTCATTGACCAGATGTTGGAGAGATTAGCGGGTCATGCATATTACTGTTTCTTGGATGGTTATTCTGGATATAACCAAATTCCTATTGCACCCGAGGATCAAGAAAAAACCACCTTCACATGCCCTTTTGGAACATTTGCCTACAGACGCATGCCCTTTGGGTTGTGTAATGCACCTGCTACATTTCAGCGGTGTATGGTCTCTATATTCTCTGATATGGTAGAACGTTTCTTAGAGGTTTTCATGGACGATTTTTCAGTGTATGGATCATCGTTTGATGAATGTTTGCACCATCTTTCTCTGGTATTAATTCGTTGCAAAGAGAAGAATCTTGTGCTTAACTGGGAGAAATGTCATTTCATGGTAAAAAAAGGGATAGTGCTAGGACATGTAATTTCCTCTGATGGTATAGAAGTTGACAAAGCCAAGGTAGATTTGATTTCAAATCTTCCACCTCCACGAACTGTGAGAGAAATTAGATCATTCCTAGGCCATGCTGGATTTTACCGTAGGTTCATCAAGGATTTTAGCAAAATCTCTCGTCCTTTGTGTAGCTTGCTTGCCAAAGATTCTGCTTTTATCTTCAGTGATGATTGCAACCATGCTTTTGAAAAACTCAAGGCACTTTTGACTTCTGCACCCATCATTCGTCCTCCAGATTGGAGTGTTCCTTTCGAAATCATGTGTGATGCTTCTGATTATGCGATTGGTGCTGTCTTGGGACAGCGGATTGCCAAGCTCCCCCATGTCATTTACTACTCTAGTAGAACTCTTTCTGATGCCCAACTCAATTATTCTACCACTGAGAAAGAACTGCTAGCAGTTGTCTTTGCCTTAGACAAGTTTAGATCTTATCTTTTAGGATCTAAAGTCATTATCTACTCAGACCATGCAGCGTTGAAGTACCTTTTGTCTAAAAAAGATGCTAAACCTCGTCTTATCCGTTGGGTTCTTTTGCTTCAAGAATTTGACATTGAAATTCGAGATAAAAAGGGTTCTGAGAATGTTGTAGCAGACCACTTGTCTAGACTAATTGTTGAGTCTAGTGAGGATTCCATTCCAATCACTTGAAACATTTCCTGACGAGCAGCTTATGCATGTCTCATCCATTCCTTGGTTTGCTGATATCGTAAATTATCTTGTTACTAGTGAGATGCCCTCTCATTGGTCAAAGCAAGATAAATCAAAGTTTTTAGCCATGGTCAAACATTTCTTTTGGGATGATCCTTATTTATTTAAGTATTGCCCGGAATCAGATCATAAGGAGATGCATTCCAGAATGTGATCAGACCAATATCCTATCTTTTTGTCATGACCAAGCTTGTGGTGGTCACTTTAGTGCCAAGAAAACTGCCGCTAAGATCCTACAATGTGGATTTTACTGGCCTTCTCTTTTTCGTGATGCTTATTCATATTGTAAAGCTTGTCAGCGTTGTCAACAATTAGGGAGTCTCTCTAGAAGAAACATGATGCCATTAAACCCTATCCTCATTGTTGATGTATTTGATGTTTGGTGTATTGACTTTATGGGACCATTTCCTAACTCTTTCGGTAACTTGTACATTCTTGTTGGAGTTGATTATGTGTCTAAATGGATTGAGGCAATTGCATGCAAAACAAATGATCATAAGGTTGTGGTCCGCTTCTTGAAAGAAAATATATTTTCTCGTTTTGGTTCACCTCGTGCTATTATTAGTGATGGAGGTAAACATTTCTGTAATAGGCCATTTGAGCAATTAATGAAACAATATGGCATTACACATCGAGTTGCAACTCCCTATCACCCCCAAACGAGTGGTCAAGTTGAAGTGTCAAATAGGGAGATCAAGCATATTTTAGAAAAGACAGTTAATCCTAGTAGGAAAGATTGGTCTTTAAGACTCACTGATGCTTTGTGGGCTTACCGTACATCATTCAAAACTCCCATAGGAATGTCCCCATACAGACTAGTGTATGGAAAGGCATGTCATTTGCCTGTTGAGTTAGAGCATCGAGCCTCCTGGGCTGTGAAGCAACTTAATTTTTCTCTAGATAAAACAGGAATTCAAAGAAAACTCCACCTCAATGAATTAGAAGAAATTCGAAATGATGCATATGATTGTGCTAAATCATATAAAGCCCGGATGAAGGTGTTTCATGACAAACAAATTTTGCGAAAAATGTTTGAGAATGGTCAGAAAGTCCTTCTGTATAATTCTCGTTTGCATCTTTTTCCTGGTAAACTAAAATCTCGTTGGTTCGGGCCCTTTTATTGTTCGTACTGTTTACTCTCATGGAGCTATTGAGATTGAAAATCCCAAAAATGGAGACATATTCAAAGTGAATGGTCAAAGACTGAAACCATTTTTTGAGTTGAAATCCCCAGAAGTAGAGGGGATACTTCTTAACAATCCTGTTTATCACGAACTGATTATTATTCTGCGTGTCTCTATAGATTTTAGTTTTCTTTTTGTGTGTTTTGATTCATTTTGGTCTTTATTTATTTTTGCTTGGATTTTTTTATATATATATTTATTGTCTTTTATTCTGCAATGGATAAATACCAAGGGGATTGGCACGCATATTTTCCAGGTATTATCTTTCTATATCATTTACCCTCTTATTTCATACATTTTCTATGCTTTGATTTTGAAACATTAAAGACAATGTTTGATTTAGGTTTGGGGGTAAGGTTTAGAAGTTTTGTTTTGTTTTATTTTTATTTATTTATTTATTTAATTTTTTAAGTTAATTCTGAATTTCTTGTTTCTCTTTTATTACTGTAATTCTTGCTTTCTTTTACTTGTTTATGTATTTAATTTGTTGTTAAGTTTGGGAAGTAGATTGCTTCATGATTGCACACACAGAAATTTGGCTCAAACACTTATTCATTTCATAAACATGTGATTACATACACAAATGTGAAAAATGCATACATAAAATTTCTCAATCACATGTTTGTTTCCAGATTTCTGAGCTAGCTGAGGCTTCTGCTAAATGCCTCTATCTGCTCGCACTTGTAGAATCTGCAGTAGCTCTACATGCTCCTCAATTTTCCCCTGCAGTGTTTCCACTTGCTTATTGGCATAGTAGAGCCGTTTCTGGAGTCCGCCACCAGAGCTTTCAAGGAGGCCACCTCCTCACTCATGCTGCACACTCTCGTGTCCTCGCCAGGAGTCGCATGCCCAGATTGGTAGACGAGACCGCCTGGAGCACAGTGAGATTGTGGGACTCATCCACCGCCATCCTGCCAGACCTACGTGCCACATGCAGATGATCTGCTGGAGTGAGTTTCCTGCCAATCAATGTTCCCAGGCACTGACCCTGATCGGCATTGCCTCAGAAAGGTTCGGTATTGCCTCAGAGCAAAGTTTGAGGCTGTGCCATGATGATATGTGGAGTTTGGGAAGACAGAGGTTGGAGGAGCCCTTATCTGGGCATTTGGTGGTGCAAGTGATAACTCAAGGTTGAGGTCATCAAGGTGAGTGCATGAGGATGCCATTTGTTTTGCTTCTGAATTTTTTGATGTTTTTCCTTAAGTTTGCAGGAAGAAATGCTGGGTATCATCCGCTTGTAGAGGCGTGGTTTAAATAGGCATATGCTGATGAGAGAGAGCCAACACCATTTCGGATTTCCCGGGCATGCTCGACCTAATCGCTTCAAGGGGGAGCACCTTTACTTTCACTTTACTTTACTTTTTTCCGTGTTTTCTTGTGTTTTATGTTTTTGCCCGTTACTTTCATTTTCTAGTGCTTTGTGTTTTTACCTTTCCCTTTCGGCTATCATCTTTGTCTTATTTTAGTTGGGAAGTGTGTTTTCTTTTTCTTTTCTTTTTTCTTTTTCTTCTTCTTTTTCTTTTTTTTTTTTTCTTTCTGCAACCTTACTCTTTTATTTCCGAAAAAAGAGAAATAACAAAAACCAAAAACCACAAAATAAAATAAAAACACCAATAATGTTGTAGAAATCATTTCTTCTCGGTTGTTGGTGTCTCGACCATTGGAGCTTTGAGTTTGGCCCTCTGGCTGTCCTCTTCCAGGGCTTCACGCACAGCCTCTTGGGGCTCACCACTTGAGCTCCCAAAGATCGCAATTTTAGCTTGAGCGTAACTACTCTCGCGATCTACTTGTTTGCGTTTACCCGGTCGGTCTAGGTCTTCCAGCTGCTTTCGCATGTCGCGAGAATACAACTCTACCATCTTTGTTAGGCTTTTATTCTCGTCCCGCAATACTTCTAGCTGGTGTCGATTCACCTCCACTATCCTTGCCCTCTCCCTTTTCAAGCTTTTTATAGCAGTCTGACACTCTTCAACCATACTTCGCTCCGCCGCCAACTGACCTTTCAGCACCTCTACCTCATGGGACTTCGCAAGTAGGCGATGTCCCAACTTGCGACACATGCTGGACTCTGCACGCTCAGTGCTAGGGCATCACTCGTGACCCGGTTGTCATCCCTTGTCCCGAACACACGCATATCTTTAGGAGTCACTAAATTTCTACCAACTCCAATGGCAACATCGTTGTCCAGGAGTATTGAGTCATTGACAGTCACAGGCCCCCTTACGGAGGCAAAGTAGGGTACCCATCCTGGTGCCGCTGCTTGGCCCCATGTCTGAGTCGGTGGAGCTAGGTTGAGATCCAAGGAAAAGGGGTAGGAAGAGGCCATTTGATTTCTCACTCTTTTCTTCTTCTTTTTTTTTCTTTCTTTTTTTCTTTTCTTTCTTTCTTTTCTCTTTTGTGTGTTTCTGAGTTTGTGTTTTTCACCATTTCTTTTTAGCTTTTTATAGACTTAGTCTGCTAAACCCTAGCCGCACCCTAACCCTTATGACTTATCTCTATATGTCGCCGCACCCATTTCTCAACCCCCCTTAATTGCATTTTCACCTTTCACCACCTTCACGTGAAAAAGTCGTTGCACCTTCCTACGAAACCAATAATTCTGGCTTTGGGGATGTGAAAGTGGCCTCTGCGCGCTGACACGTCCCTCACCTCTTTTTGCCCGTGACGTATCAGGAAACGAGACATCCGGCCCCCTTCTCTCTTTTCAGAAATCTCGTTCCTTGCGCTTCTGACAACGCTTCTTTGTTTTCTTTAATTTTTTAATAATAATAATAATAAATAACAATAATAATAAAAGAAGTGTTTGGGCTTTCGTTTGGGTTGGGTTTTAAAATTGTTTTGGACGTTCTCATGGGCTGGATTTCTGCATGCGTAGAACTGTTGTTAGGGCTTACTGTGTTATTTGGTTTGATTTTGTTCCGTTTGTTTTTGTTTTGTTTTTGCAACTAAATTGTAGTTTTAATTCTTGTTTGTTCTTTTATGTAAATCCCTTTCATTTCTTATTATAACTTTACTAATGCCTAAATTCTTCAACATTGAGGACAATGTTTGATTTAGGTTTGGGGGTAAGGTCTAGAAGTTTTGTTTTTAAATTTTTAGGGTAGTTTTGTTTTTATTTTTATTTTATTTCAAAAAAAAAAATGGTGTTATCTCTAGATTTTTATGCTTACTATCATCAAATCATATTTAACACTCATGAATGATTTTTACGATTGGAAACATATGATTAAATTTTAAACCCATAATTTTAGTTTTTTCACTTATTTCTATTTAGTGGATAATTCATGAGTTATACTTTGAACTCTCACATGCACATCAACACTTTAGTGAGAATGAAAGAAAAGATCAATTATAGTTAACTTTGTTGTTTTAAGTAGAGTTAGATGACATTGCTCTTGATTGACCTTGGCGTAAAAAATAAAAATAAAAATAAATAAATAAATAAAATAATAATAATGATGTTAATTTATCCAGAGTTTTACCTAGTAACCGGGCCTCTTGCCTAAACAGCAGCGAGTGTTCGCGTCAAACGGTAAAGTTTTGAGGTAAATACATTTTGTGACTAATTTAGTTCTGTAGCCTTTTTAACTCGAGTTAATAAGCCCTTAGGGGTGTTTCTACACCTAATGCCTTAAAACCTTTGGTTTGAGAGTCGTTGGCCTAAATCTCGCTACATGGGTTAATTAGAAAGCTTAATGGAACTAAACATTGCACAGTCACATTCAAAAAAAAAAAAAAAAAGAAGTATATAAATGTCTTGGTTAGTTATTTGCACTGAATTTTGATAATGATTGAAATAATGAGGTTACTGTGATTGAAATTGACTTTTGTCTCTAAAATGTGTTGGTTCACTTAAACACCAAAGGAAACAAATGAAAAATTTACTAAATGATTATAAGTGATCAAGACTTTATGTGGGGATTAATTTGAAACGTGTTTGCTCTTTTAAAAAATTGTTCATGAATTTTCAATCCAGATAGCTTTGATGATGGTTAAGCATTTGTTTAAATTTTCAATTTTGTTGTAACATAAATTTTTTAATCTCTCATTTTGATGTTTGTGGGTATCATCACTGAAAGCCCTCACGAGACTATACTCGTCCACTAGGGTAACCTAGGGGTTTAAAGGCTTGTTGCATATGCTAAATGCAATCGAGATCCCTGCGAAAGTGGTTTAGTTTTCTTTTCTACTTAGTTTTTATTTTCTTTTGCTCGAGGACTAGCAAAATATAGGTTTGGGGGTATTGGATGAGCACAAAATAAATACAAGTTTTATCCTTAAATTTATATTTGTTAGTATTTTCTTTTGTATTATGTAAATTTATTAGAGTATTTGTATTGGCTATTCCAATCTTTGTTTTTGTATTTAATGAGTGGTTGTATGTAGATATTAAGTGTCTTCCACCAATGGCATGAGGAGGAGGAGGAATAAGCAATGTGTTGCAAAAAGAGAGGAAGAACTCAATTTGGATTTGATGACTTTGCCTTTTACAGCTCATGCTGTACAGTCCATTTGCAGACCTGAAAAACGAATTTTCCCATGCTCAAATGAATAAATATCCTTCATGACACTTGTTCAATAAGATGTCGACTAAAACATATCCAAAAATTGGAATAATTGGATAAAAACTCAATCCACAGGCTGTCAAACACCAAGACAGGTTCTAGAAGACAGCTTGCATATGCAGCTGGAATGAAAGGGACTTCATGCTTCTATAAATAGGCAACAACTCAAGAGAGAAAATGTGCAGAAATTCAAGAGTGATACACAGCAGAAGGAAAGAAAGGAAGAAGAGAAAGAGAGAGAGAAAGTGAGAAAGAAAGAGAACAAGGATGGAAAGGAAAGAACCGAGAGCTAATAACTCTCTTAAAATTGTTCTTCACCTTTCTTAGTTCTCATTTAATTCATGTATTTTAGTTTCTTTGTTTTGTTTTAATTCTTAATTATGTCTAGCTAAAATACTTAACTAAGGTTGGATGAAACACCATTATTAAATAAAGTTCTAGTTTTTATCTTCAATTCTCAAATATTGTGCTGTTTCAATGATTATAATTTTCACTTCACATGATTAATAGATTAATCTTCTTTTCACCACTTCTATCATGTATTGTGACATATAACATGTATTTGTGGTAGTTAAGAGTTTGAATTAATCTATTAATTTATCCTTGGTTTATATTTCTAGTTTACAAATTTCTTTGATATTTTGTTATTCAAATAAACTTTTTCACATAGGATGCTTAGGAAACTTTGATCCTTTGTAGTTAAATAATTTTGTTTACATATTATGCTTAGAATTTGTACTTATGAAGGGAAGGAAAATTTACTTATGATCTAAAGTACAAGCTTAATTGATAAATCTTGAGAAAGCAGTAGATTGATTTCTAGATTGCTACTCCATGGGAATTGAAAGATAAATAATTAGGATCTTATGGAATAATGGTGTGGATTCTAATACCTTAGTTATTTTTTCTCATAAATTTAAATCTTAATTTCAGTTTATTGTCATTTCCATATTTGTTTCATGCTTTATTTAATTTTCTTTATCAACAAACAAATCACCATTTGAATCAACTAGGTTGGCAATGAAATTAACTTGGATATAATTGGTTTTCTATCTTTACACGCAATCCCTTGGGTACGATCTCGCTCTTACACGTTTATGCTATATTCGATTCGTGCGCTTGCGAGTTTATAAATTTTAAAAGACACCGCTTTTGGTGACAACAAGAAACATATTACTAGTCATCATTTAATGAAATCAATTTAATGCAATGATGCAATGCACAATTTACCTTTGTCAAATTTCATGAGCCTCCATATGATAGATGATAGTTAAGAACACCTAGAATGCTATTCTTAATCTAAACTTGAGCTTGATAAAATACAATAATCCTATTACAAAAATTGTCAAGGGAAGCCAAAAGAATTAATCAAAATTCACACATTAACACAAACCTTAACAAATAGGGCACATAAAAGAACACATAAAAACAGTACATAGAAATTCCTGTGAGCACGTTAATAGGTAAGGCAGAACACAAACTTTATGAGCATGACAGTAGGTAAGGCAGAACACAGAAACCCTATGAGCATGGCAATAAGTAAGGCAAAACACAGAAACCCTATGAGCACGACAGTAAATAAGTAGAACACAGAAACTTTGTGAGCACGGGAGTGTTAATGTATGAATTTTGAGTATTTCTTTTGGCTTTCCTTGACAATTTTGTAATAGGATTTTTATTGCTTTTATCAAGCTCAAGTTTAGATTAAGAATAGCTTCTCTATGTGTTCTTAACTATTAACTATCCTATAGAGGTTCAAGCAAATTGACAAAGGTAAATTTTGCATTGCATTTTCCAACTTCTGAAGATTATGACTAGTCAACCTCTGCCTCAGGAGGAATTCCAGCTCACTGTTCCAGCTGGATCTTACCCATATGTTTTTGTCTTATTCTGCAAAATCCTGAGCTGCCATTGTACGATTCTAACCTAGGAATTTTGGTGTAAAAGGAAACCAATTATTTCATTTGGGAGCCGTCACTTTTGTAGGCAAGTTTTGGAAAGTTTCTTTGTAAACTTTTGCTTCTTCCTCAAGAGCCATCTTCATATTTTTCATCTTTGAGTTTTCCAAATTGTTTCTTTTTGAAAACTGCATTTGAAAAATGAAAATCTGCATCTAGCTAATTAAAACACTTTCTCATTTATATCTAGGTTAGATTCAAGATTGATTTCTTCAAGAGTATGGTTTCTTGAAGAAATTGGTCATTCTCCTTTGAATCCAAATTTTGATTTCGATTTGAGTTGGAGCTTGCAAGCTAGTGCCATGGGATGAACGAGCTGGAGAAGGAGCTGCCATTGCCATGAAGAACTGAGCTTCAAGCTTTGCTAAGTTGGAGAAGAAGATTGCACAAAGGAGGTATAGCTCATCTTCCTAAATAGATCTAGGTTTTGCTTGAGCTTGCTTGTATTCCTTTGTAAGAATCTTTTTCTACTTCCTGGATTGCCTGGTCGGTTGATGACCTCCACTTTTTCCCAATGGTGGGTTTCTGGGCGAACAAAATCTGGTTTGCATATCTGTAATTTTTCTGGGTTTGTGTTCTTGGTGGTTGACTAGTCATCATTATCTGCTGTTTGGTATTTACTTGATTATAATGTTTTCACACACTTCCACCATAGTTGTTGCAAGCACAGGGGATGCCTAGATTGACGGGTCCTTCTGAGTGCCTAGGTTGTCACTAGTATTTTTCTAGGGTTGCAGGTACATTGTGGCATGCTCTGTGTGTATTCTTGATTGTGGTTGTTCATGACTAGCAGTTGACTAGTCATAAGTGTTTTGGTCAAGGACTAAAGTGTGTGAAGCTTGTTGTGGTTGTGTTTGTGTCATTTAATTTACCCCTCGTCACCTAAGTGCCAATTTTAGGGAGTAGGTAAGGTAGAACACAGAAATTTTGTGAGCACGGTAGTAGGTAAGTATGAAACATATTCAACAAACTAGGTTCCATAGCGCACATCATCCAACTTTTCACGATATCATCATCAATTTTTCACTTTCCAAATTGTGAGTATTTGGAATCTGGGCATTAGTGTCACGAGTTAGGTAACCCAATTTTCCTTGTGAAGTAGCATAAAGTTCAATCATCGAAGCGCAAATCACATAATTGGATCCATTCAATTTGAATTCCAAGAGTATGTTGGTGGACGATTCAGTATGAACCATCAAAATAGGGGTAGGAGAAGCGGTAGATGAAGGGAATATTGTGGAATGATGTTGTGTAGAGATTTCTAAAAACTCTACAACCAAACGTTGAGAGTATAAATCACCTAGCAAGTCTCATTTGGTTTCAATTTTTATAAGTCTATGAAAGTGTGCACCAAAGACTCTCTAAATCCTATTTGAGAGAAAGATAAGATGTTCATACCCTTGGAGCGAATCTTGAAACCAAGAATGGTGTTTAAGTAGAGGGAGTGGTCCCTTTGTTAACGTTGTTGGCTCTCTCTTTGATGTTGATTCTCCACCTTGTAGCTCTCCAAATAGGTACAAAGATATGCACCTCCCCAAAGCTCTTCACCAAGGATTGAATGGGATGAGAGAATGAGTAGACAACAAGTGAAGAGTGGTGCTAGCACCCTCACTTGATGTGATAGATTGAAGGGTTAGCGAGAGAGAGCTTGATGTTTTCTCTCTTCCAATTTCACCAACTTGAAAACCCTAGGATGATAGGATTCCATAGCTACACACCTACATAATCAAAAATGTCACAAGGGTGACAAAAATGCCCCCAAACCCTAGTGTAGCCACACCCCCCCTTTGTGTGCCATCTTTTGCTATCTTAGTCCAACACATTAATCCTATAATGTGTCACATATGTGCCTAAGTCCATATGGTCAAATCCCTTTTGAATTCCAAGTCATATGGGACCTTTAATTAAAGTTTCACAACTTTAATTGAATAATTAAATTAATCTAATCAATTTAATTACTTTAGTGACTTGACTAATTCAATCACTCACTTGTCTAACGAGTGTTAGTCCCGGTCATCCTCAGTTGACCGTGTCAAGTGTCGAGTCAACTATTTGACCTTTGATCTTTGACTTTTGACATTGACCTTTGACTTTCACATTGACTTTGACCAAGTCACAAAATCATTCATTCTCTTCTTAATTTCCCAATCAATTCCTTTATGGTGTGCAATCTTATAGGTTCTAATTAGCGAGGCAGTGGGTATGAATGATTCACTCTGAATCAAGTGTAAATTGTATCCCTCCATACAATTCTCCCTATTGGCGAAGGCTAATTATAATTAGTCCTTACAAGGCTTCCCCAAGCCATGAGTGACACCTAGCAGTATGTCATGGCTACCCAAGCTAAAAATAATTCATTTAGAGAACCTAGTCAGTTTGTGATTACAATGTAATTTGATCCTTCTCTAATTCAATACTCTATGTCATATTCTCGGGATATGGTAAACTTGTGTGAAAATCCCTAATATGACATCTCTAGATTATATGATTCAATTTGATGAAATTGCAAACGTTCTTGTTTCAATTTCCATCCAATACTTTGCCCAAAGATTCACGAATCTTATCTTTAGAGTATTCTCTCTTCTTACTAAGAGCAAATATTCCTTGTTGTACATTCACCTGTCACTACGTACATGCTAAGAATCCTGAGGAAAACCTTTAAGTCACATCATTTTGATACAACCGTATAGTGCTCTCAAAGAGAAACAACATATACACAAGAAAACTGTGATGTCTCAGGTCTAAGGATTAATTCATTATCACAACTTAGAATTCTTTGTTTGACACTTGTGAGTAGGACTTCCATACAAGAATTCTAGAGATGACCGTGTTCAGTGGACTCCATCTTCTATAGAGCACCTACACATCTATCTCAGTGTCTCTACACGAATGACTTGAGACTAGTCATCCTCCCAATTGAGCAGACATATTGTGTACCAGTCTTTGCAGGTCACCATTGTCCAATTGGTGATCCTATGACCAGGAACATTTTAGGATACGATATTTATATTTATGGAAAGGTATCGTGCATCTAACTTCTTTAGACCACTTTCCATTTATATCTTAATCCATGGACTTGTTACTTTGTGTACATTATGTATCTAAAGCAATGTTCTTTCCCCTTTGATTATTATATATTATTTCCTTAGAATTATCCATTTTGTATCGACTTCTAGGGCATATATCTAACAGTAGGTGAAGCAGAACCAAAAGCAAGTGAAGAAATAAAGGCATCAACATTCGGCATGGTGATGAATGACGGGATGGCACCAAAGGCGGATGTAATAAGGTTGATGACAGAGGCGGAAAATAGGTAGTGTTTAGGGTTAGGGTTTTTTTTTTTATGTTGTAGAGACAAATCGAAACACAATAACAACATCGGCAATGACAAAGGAATGACAAAAGAGAATTCCTCCTAATTTAGCAGAAACTTCTCTTCATTTCCCCTATCCCTCCTGAATAGAAGTGGACGTCAGAGCCAAGAAATATCAAATATCTTCATGGATTTTCACTCCCCCTCCCCCCTTGAAGAGGACAGGAGGAAAGCACTTAATTTGAAAGGAGAACGCAAGCACATGTCACTTAATTTTGATGGTTGTTCCTATGTTGCTCCTTCTTCGCAATAATCCAAAAGCTTTGTATACTCTGAAGCCACATTACCCTAGCTAATCTTTTGGCTCTATGTGCTTTCATGTGTGAAGCCCCACTACCCACTCCTTTGAAGCAGCATCCTTGATGTGGAGGAATTGAAGGATTAGATTGGACTCTGTCCATGAATGTTTAGTGAGCAAATGTACAGTTGCTAGGTTGTTATCCCATACTCGTACATGTGTATGGTTAGGATTGTAGATCTTAACAATCAATGTTTTATCCTCAGATGACTTGCTCAAGGCATATATGTTCCAAGGGCAATGCTTGGTTCTACAAAGTGCCTTTAGCTTGAACCTTGCATTTCTTTTATACCACATTTCGTGTCCATACTTCAGTGAGTAAGTTCTGAGTGCCTCTCTAAACACATGGAAATCTACCAACATCAATCTTAGTTTAAAAATTAGATTATTGCTGTCAGTTTCAAGATTGTATTCTTGGAACCTTCTCCCATTATCTTCACCATATGATGCACCCCTTAAAGTAACAATGTCGAAATCTACCAAGTAACTGGAATCCACCATATAATTGAGTAAAACTCATAGGTATTCAATTGATAATAAACTGAATTTTTCAGGATGCCCCAACCAATTCCTTTTTATACAAGAGAAAACCTTGGACTTGCTTGGAAAGTTAATTAGAAAATAAAAAGAAAATAACAAAAGTTTCCCAAAATATTCCTAAGTAAAATCATATTAGGAAAATAATATCATGATAGATAACTTATTCTAAAAATATAAAATATAGCATTAAAGTAAATATAAATCTTGACTTAATCCATAATTGCTTCAAACTTTCTCAATCAATTAGAAAATCTCAAAGATACGCCTTCCTTCTTTTCCTAGGGCCATTATTGATGCTCAAACATGATTTTTCATATTTGAACCCCAATTTTCTGATTTTGAATTCTATTCCTTTTCTAAATTTCCTTCGCAGGAACAAACCTATAATTTTTCCTACATCAAGCCCCTTCACTTGTAAAGAATTCAACCTCCAATTCTCCTTAAAGAACCTAAGTAGACATAAAACTTGATGTGTATATATGCTCTTCAGTTTGTGGCATCTGAACTTGCTCATACTTGGATAGAATACTCATATAATTAATTCCATAAACAAGATTAGAATATGCGAGTTGAGAATCAAACTCCTTGTATGAATTATTTTCCTCTCCAACTTCATATTTGTCCATACCTTTAATTTCAAAGGAATCCAATTGTTGTTCTTCATCTTTTGGGAAATCTTCAACAACAACAGGAGTTTTAATTCGCGTAATCTATTGCTTTTCTTTAATCTCTTCCTCCATCTTGTGGGTTACTATATCATCAATTAATTCAACATCCATCAAAGTTTCTTTTTGTTTGACATCTTCCTCCATCTTTTCTTGACTCACCATGATATTAGGTTGAGCAATCCTGTAACCATTCCTTAATAAATATATATAAAATTCAAAATGAAAGAATTTTTTCACCAAAAGTCTCTTCATCCAATGCCAAGAACTTATAGGATTACCTTATTTCTTCCCAAATTTTCGCATCCCACCAAGAAGCGACATTGTCTTCTAAATGGAACGTAACAATTTTCACCATCTACTCTTCTGGGATCATTATTGAATCAAATATTTCCTCTACGTCTGCAACCCATTGGAGAAAGCCTTCAATGTCAATCCCCATGAAGTATGGAACAACTGCAACATCAAATTCGTTGAGAGTGATTGGTTCCCCGTCTCCATAGGTCCAATCTTATTTGTTTGGAAGAGCCATTGGAGGCACCTCAAGCTAGGCAAAAGCTGGCTTTGATACCAACTGACGCATTGAGATATAAAGGGATAGGGAGATCGACCGATAACCCTAAAGTAACAATGTCGAAATCCACCAACAAACTGGAATCCACCAGAAAATTGAGTAAAACTCAAAAGTATTTGATTGATAATAAACTAAATTTTTTAGGATGCCCCAACGCATTCCTTTTATACAAGAGGAAAGTTAAGTAGAAAACAAAAAGAAAATAACAAAAGTTTCCCAAAATATTCATAAGTAAAATCATATCAAGAAAATAATATCCTGATAGATAAATTATTCTAAAAATATAAAATTAAACATTAAATTAAACATAAATCTTGACAGAATCCATAATTGCTTCAAACTTCCTCAATTAATTAGAAAATCCAAACAATACGCCTTCCTTCTTTTCCTAGCACCATTGATGCCCAAGCATGATTTTCTGTATTTGAACTCCAATTTTCTGATATTTCCTTCGTAGGAACAAACCTATAATTTGTCCTACATGAATGCCTAACCTAACTTTCTACATTGACTACTTTACCAACCAAGCAAAGTGTTCTTCATTATAAAAAGAAACCCCAAACCCTAAAAGGTAGCAGTTGATACCCTATTTTTTGAAAAGGTAACAGCCGAAACCCACACAAAAGGAAACCCATAAAAAAAACACTAACGTTTGAAACCAAACCCATAAAAAAACACTAAAGTACGGAACCCACACCCACATGTTTCAGAAGTTTGAAACTTACCATATTCTGGCGCGATATTTCCTCGAAGCCGACACGATAACCCTAAATTCGGCAAGATTCGCTTACCCTCTGCAATCGACATAATTCGAAGGCTTTTGGCAGTTCGAAATTGTTTTGCTTAGAGCATCTCCAAAGGAGATGTCAAATACCAAACATCAAATTTAAATTTGATGGCTGATGTGGCAATTTGACATCTTACACAGCTTTACACTCCACCCGATATGTCAAATTAAATTATTATTTTATTACATTTTAGTGTTGATTTATTTTTAATTAAAAAGAATAGAAAATAAAAAATAATAAAATATTCATTTGACATCTTGCTTTTGGGATGTCAAAAATAACATCTCAATCTTCAACGTTCATTCCACATCAGCTTTGACACATCGGTTGGAGTGTGTGAGATGTTATTTCTAGCTGTTAAATGTTTATGTGGCACTTTTGACATATCGGTTGGAGATGCTATTAGAAGACCATGTGAAAAGAAATCGGGATCTGAGAATAACATTTGGGGATTAGGAAGGTGTTTAACATTCGGCATTAGGGTTTAGAGTACACCATATTTTAACACCTGTCGCAAGAGTGGGCGGGGAAAATATAGTTATCCACGAAATTTAAAAAAAAACAAACAAAGAGCCCAGCATGAGTTGAACACAACAGCGAAAAATAGCCATGTCGAAGCTGCAAAGTCATCACTTAACGACTCCTAAAATTTGAGTACTAATATGTAGTAGACCCTTTCTTTTCTAATGTTTTTTTTTTTTTTTTTTTTTTTATGTATCATCTATCGTAGTAGGTCGTAATTTGAAGCACATCTAACAACATAGCAGGTACTTGTGACCAAGGTATTAAATATCGATAATATCCCCGATATTATCCCGATAATATTTGATTTTTGGGGGTCCGATATTTTAACAACTAGCCATAGTGTTATCGTCAATATATCAATATTATCCCGATATTATCCCAATAATATCAGGAAGATATTTTCAACATTTTTATGAATGATTTGGGCAATATATCGAGATATTATCGATAATATCCCAATACGAAATCCAAAAATATTTATATACATGGTATTTGTGAAAACCATTTTACTCCTTCAACACCTTAACCACCATATCACTTATGGTTTTGTGAAAATACTAAAATATTTATATATATACATTGTTTTGTTTTGAATTCTTTTTGCAAGAAACAAATTTTCACATGAGATGAGTAGTAACTATGGTTATACTCATAACCAACCATTTCCCTACACTTCATATCCCATTCATGTTGGGATGGAATCAAGCGACTCATGGAAAGAATCCGAGACTCAATCTTCAAATGATTTTGCTTATGGACAACGTCAACCAATCTCGGATCCATATGGGTGGCATGTTAACAATTACATGTAAAACTATTTTGGGGATTTATCATTTGATGACTACTCTTCAAAATATACTTACTCTACACATAGAGATGATGAAGATAGTGAAAATTTTGAACCTCATAGGAGCTCTATGTGGTACTAAGTCACTCATGTATCTTACTATGCAATGTATAAAGTGTAAAATATTGTAGTAATTCATTATATATAAATGATTATGGTGTGTTTAATCTTCTTTCATTAATTACTACATATTTTCTACACTTACGGTGTTTGACAGCTCGCTATATAATCAACTTAAATCAGTTAAATCCATCATGCAATGCATTTTCTTCCAATTTTTTGTGATAAACTAATAGATAATTGACTAAATAAACATGCTGCAAAGTTTCAATAAAAATTTCCAGGTTTTTCTTACAATTTCCGTGGTTTTTATTCAATTTTTTCCGATACCGATAATATCCCGATATTTCCTGCGATATTTCCGTGTTTTTTGACTTTCGATATTTAAGACCTTGCTTGTGACCTTTGTTGAACGAGCAAAGGGTTATTAATTAGAATGGTTAATTT
The DNA here is from genome assembly GCA_018703695.1 of Prunus fruticosa. Lineage (NCBI taxonomy): Eukaryota > Viridiplantae > Streptophyta > Magnoliopsida > Rosales > Rosaceae > Prunus > Prunus fruticosa. The sequence goes on from CM031922.1 coordinate 16,127,776, forward strand.
GTAGGTAGAAGCCTGCATATAGACGTGCACACCTAGCCTTTTATATTATTTTTTTGTCAGGACTATCTTCTTCAATAAGCAGTTCAAATAAACAATATAAAATTCCAGGAGATAACAACAAAAAAAAAAAAATCAATACAAAAAGTAAGTTCTTGAAATTTGGAGGAAAGAAGAGCTAGCGTGAAGAATTGATGATAATTTTCAGATGCCAGTGCTTGAACGAGTCTATATAGCTAGCGTACATGGAAAACTCATCTTTACATAAAGGAGTAGCATTTCATTCATGGCCTTTTTTGTTTTGCTACTCTTTTGACGTTTTCAAGAGATAATTTGCTGTACATTCTTTTTTGAGAATTCTGTAAACTGAATCAGCAATTATCACGTGAAAAATATAAGGACCTCAAGATCGTTCCCAATCCAAATATAAAGACCGACAACCAAGCTCATTGGTGTAGAGAAACTCGCTAAATCTCCGACAACATAGCCCGATTACTAATTTTCCAATAAAATACTATATCGCCTTCTCTCCAAGCCAAAAAAACAAAACAAAACAAAAAGTAATGTTTGTTGTTTCCATTACAAGGCAATAGAGTAAAGGGCTTTTCTTTTTTTCTTTTAAGGGAACCTCGACTCGAATGTACGGTACGAGGAAAACTTTATTAGTGAACTGGAAAATTAGAGAACCAATTCATAGAATCACAAAATAGGGCTTCCTGAATAACATGAAAAGGCTCCTCGAACAAACTAATAAAACAATCCTCTTTAAGCGAATGTAATTTAATTTATCCTCATATTCTCATAGCAATTTTCTTTTCTTTCAAAATTCCTCAAGATCGTTTCAAATAAGATAAATATCTTGCTTACCTTTTCTTTCAGTGAGTTTTAATGCGATTTTTCTTCCCATAATATAAGGTTTCCACCAAGGCGTTTTTTTCCTTTTTCCTTTTTTTTTCGCCGGTCTTTTGACGTTTTTTTTTTCTTTCTCTTTTCCTTTTTTAACTATCCGTTACATGATAAAGATCTTCTCCTTAAATACATGGGAAAGAAAATTTGAAAATTAATCTTTGAGAAACATAGGTGTTTGAACTTTCTTTTGAAAACTACTTTTGTGCTGGACACGAATTACTTGAAGGCCAACGACTTCCTCCAAGAAGCTGAAGGTTGTAAGATCGAGCAAAGACTCCTAGGAGAAGATAAAGAATGCCTGAACACTATGGAGTAAGGTTTGTATATGATCAATCCTGTAATGTTTGTTTATTAGAAGATAGTCACTCTACTGTTCGTCTATTGATTTCCTCATAATTAGACGTTTTAATATAATAGTTTACGATTTGCCTTCGTGTGCAAGCAGGGGATCCTTCCAGGGAAGGCTACTTCGTGTACGCATATACGACTTGGGCTCATAATTAGAGCTCTTCATTTATATTTATTTTTGTTTTCTCCTTATCTATATAAAATTTCTGTTGGACCTGGGCTCCTATTTCTTCTTGTTTTTTTTCTTTAATTTTATCATTATCTAAAGAATTTTTTTTTATAAAAACATTATTTATATTTTAATATTGACTATTGTTTTACTTATTTTTCCCTTCTGAATTTTTTTTAATAAGAAATAAGAATAATTTTGTGTTATTTGAAAATTTAACAACCAGGGGATTTTGCTTTAGGACACTGCTTCCAGGGAAGGAGACAAGTATTTTCCTTTACTTTATATATACATATATAACTGTTTTTTTAGTAAATTTTTTACCGAATGGAATTTTTGCATGTATTAACATGCCTGCAGTGGTGTGTTAACAAACCCTTGGTCGTAGTTGGTTAATATCATCCCTTTGATATGTTAGAGGTACATACATGTATAATATTGTCACTAATTTTTTTTTCACTGTCACTAATTTGTTGTTATGGTGTATATATATTCAGGTACAATTGAGCTAGAGGAATAAAATAAGATTGCGTTTGGAGGTAGAAATCAAATAAGAATCACATATTGTGCACACAAAATTTAACAATCTATAAATTAACAATGTCAACGAATCAAGTGTCTGTCAAATTCTTTTCACAAATTGACCCATTTGGTCAGGAGACTTGATCAGACTTAGCGGCTACTTACACCATTGCGTGTTTCATACTTAATGAAATATGAAACTTCTCTTTGCAATATCTTAATCCCACGTGTGTTTACAAAAAATTAATTTAATTACTTACTATTTCTCATGTGCAGAACGTACTTCCTCCTCTGTATAAAGGCCATGCAACCTCGCAGCCCAAGCAACCTTTGTACTTATCAAGATTTCCAAAAAAAAAATTATCAAATTATGGCAAAGCAATTAGGATCTTTGGTCTTAGGTGTGGTTCTTCTAATTGGCTTTGCATTGACAAATAGCAAAGCTGATATCGGAGCTACACCCACTAATTATGACACTGCTTCTCTCAATAGGAGCAGTTTTCCAGAGGGGTTCATATTTGGTGTAGGTTCTGCAGCTTACCAAGTAAGTCCTTCTGGCCCTTAATTTACCCTTCAAAGCATGATTTGTGTTTTGATTGGTTAGGGGTTTCTTTCAAATTCAGACAATGGATCAATGCAAGAATATTGACATCTTCATTGTGTTCTCTTGTGTGTGTATATTTCAGTATGAAGGTGCTGTAAAAGAATATGGTAGAGGACCAAGCATATGGGATATCTACACCCACAAATATCCAGGTTTGTCCAATCAAAAAATCAATTAGATCAAATATGAAAATCGAGCTACTTTTCTTTTCTTTTTTGCGAAGAAATTAGTTTACATTCTATGATTTCAGTGAACTTTATGCTCTAAAAAATTGAGATTTTTTGTGATTAATTTCAGAAAAGATTACTAATAGAAGTAATGGAGATATCGCTGTGGATCAATATCACCATTATAAGGTACACCAATCACATAATTTTATTCTCAAGACCTTTTTTTTTTTTTGGAAGAGCCCAATGTGGACATACGAAATTTTGAAGCATGAAAAAAACACATGACATTGAATATGACATCCTTAATTTTTAGCTTTTTTTTTTTTGGTTTCCTGATGACATGTTTTATTGTTACGTATTGTAGGAAGATGTGGGGATTATGAAGAATATGGGGTGGGATGCATATAGGTTCTCTATTTCATGGTCCAGATTGTTACCAAGTAAGTTCACCTACATCCTCTCATTTGATTTGTGACCAATCATCAATATTTCTGTCTTCATTGTTTTAACTTAAATAATGTGTTCATGTTTTAAATTAAAAGATTTAATTGAAATAATTGAAACAAATACATTATATAGAGGTCGAAGTTCAAGGCCCATAACATATATTCCAACTTTTTTTAACGATTAACTTATTTTTTGTATGTTCTGATTTTGTTTTAATTATTAGATGGAAAGTTAAGTGGAGGCGTGAATAAGGAAGGAATCAAATACTACAACAATCTCATCAATGAGCTCCTACGCAATGGTGAGTCATCCCACCTTCCATGATCAATCGTCAATATGATAACAATTACATGCACTCATAAACAAATCATTTAATCAATTCACAATATTATAGGTCTGATGCCATTTGTGACACTCTTCCATTGGGATCTTCCCCAAACTTTAGAAGAAGAATATGGTGGTTTTTTAAGCCCTCGTATTATGTAAGTGAATAAATTTTATCCTATGAATAATATTGATAATTTATTAAATAAATAGAATTATAACATATACATTTTCAATTGTGTATATATAGCCATCATTTTCAAGACTATGCAGAACTTTGTTACAAGGAATTCGGTGATAGAGTAAAGCATTGGACCACGTTGAATGAACCATATACCTTTAGTAATTATGGTTATGGAATCGGGTCATTTGCACCTGGACGTTGCTCCGCTTGGCAGCAGCTAAACTGCACCGCGGAGATTCATCTATTGAACCATACTTGGTAACACACCACCTACTCATCGCGCATGCAACTGCGGTAAAATTGTACAAGAATAAATATCAGGTGCAATTAATTAGTTATTGTTTTGTCAGAATATTGGATTCTAATTGGCAACATGAGAGCGACTACTTTAAATTTTTGTGACTCTAAATCAACCAAACTTAATGTTCTTGTGTAGGCATCTCAAAAAGGAGTGATAGGGATAACACTAGTGTCACATTGGTTTGTACCCCTGTCGGAAGAAACGAAAAATAAAAATGCTGCATTACGAGCGTTGGATTTTATGTTTGGATGGCAAGTACATATTAATTTACTTATGAATATTATATTTACTACTTACTAGCCAGTAGTACATTAGAAACTGTCAAGTTAATATTTGAAATTTTCACGTTGTTGTAGGTTTGCGGAGCCATTGACAAGTGGTGACTATCCACAAAGCATGCGATCTTTTGTTGGAAGTCGATTACCAAAATTCACAGAACAACAATCCCAGTTGTTGATTGGGTCATTTGATTTTCTTGGCCTAAATTATTATGCTGGTTACTATGCAAGCAATGCACCTCAGAATAACTCTGTATATGCAAGCTACATAACAGATGCTCGCGTTAATCTTTCATGTGAGTACAAATTAAGAACTTACTTCAAGAAATTAAATTTCATATATTAACTAGATTAATTTTGAAATTCACATGTGTTGTGACAGCTGAGCGTAATGGGGTCCCTATTGGTCCAAAGGTACACATCAAAGCACTAAATTAATTGCTTATAATTTGGACGATTAATTGTTTTCCACATACAAATGTAAATCCTAACAATCTCATCGAGATCTTCAAATGGGGGTGCAGGGTGCTTCGGACTGGCTAAATGTTTATCCAAGAGGAATTCAAGATCTTTTACTCTACACAAAGAAAAAGTATCATGATCCACTCATTTATGTTACTGAGAATGGTAATTATTTCTAGCCTTAAGTAATTGCATAATCATGTTTCACATATATTTGGTGTAAAACATGCGTAAGTGCTACAAAGACTACATAATAATACATTATATTGTAGGTGTGGATGAGTCCAATGATCCCAAATTATCACTTGCGGAAGCCCTTAATGATACCCATAGAGTTGACTACTACAATCGTCATCTCTATTATGTTCAAAGTGCAATTGAGTAAGTGCTCATTAACAAATTAATTAAGTATATATATAGTCTAGCCTTCTGAGTTATTGATTCATTTGATTAACATCAATACATTTAACTTTTTCTTGTTTCTTATATCTTTTTAGAAATGGTGTCAAAGTGAAGGGATATTTTCCGTGGTCATTGCTAGACAACTTTGAATGGAGTTTTGGATACAATGTTCGATTTGGTATCACCTATGTAGATTACAATGACAAGTTGAAAAGGCACCCAAAACTCTCGGCAAAATGGTTCAACAGTTTCCTTAAGAAGTATTGAAAAATTCAAATCATATCCCTATTTCAATATTTTTATTTTCATTTTTTTCAGTAATGTGATTTATGTGTGTATAATAATGCTATAGATGGCAAATATTTGTACCAAATTCCAAATGATAGAATGAAAGTAGGAGGTAATTAAATTTCCATCCTTACAGAAGATTGAATTTCATATGTATGTCTTACCGGAGTTTCATCATGTTCCAAAAAACTCTTGTAGTTAATATCTTATACATTTTTATGATTTGATTTTAGATTAACTTATTGTTGGCTTAATCTTATTGTACCTAAACATGGAATACACAGAAAGAAGAAATTCAGTGACGTATTCAAAAACAAACATGAGTATGAAAATGTAACAATCAGTTCCGAACACTACTACAAAAACAAAAACAAAAACAAAACAAACAAACAAACAAACAAATAGACGATGGGGATTCATCGTTGTTGTGATGCTTTGAAAACCATTGTTAAATCGACCGCCATCTTTTGAAGTATCAAACTACGATGACTTTTCACCGTCGTTATTTATCTTTAAAGACGACGGCCTTTAGTAAAACCGTCGTTGTTCTGATGTAAATATGACAGTTTTTTTGTTAATAACCATCGTTATTTATGGGTAATAAAGACGAAGGTTTATAAAACTGTCGTCATTTATGGGTAAAGGCGGTGGTTGTTTGAAAAGAACTATCACCAATGGTTCTATATAACAATTTTAACTAAAAAATCACCACAATACTTTCTAAGCAATAAATTCAAGTCCAAATCTGCTATTACCCACACCATACATATATATACTCCAAAATTGTTTCTTTCATAAAACTTGAATATTCAATAGTAATTACATAGTTTACCAATCTTGATTCCTACTATATCCATACAAAATACCATATCCATAGTATTAATCTATACTTATAAATAAAGGAACTACATGTGGTTGCTCATAAATGTTGCCCATTTGATGCGAACTTCTGCTGAACCTTCAATGTCCACACCATGGCTGCCATTATAGTACAGCTCTACCAATCCTACAGTTCACCATTTACATGACAATAAACAATTAATTCAGGAAAAAAAATATAAAAAAACAATAACCAGAGCAAAAGTGTTGGGAGTTTTTTTATGTAACTAAAGCACTCAAAGCATAATAAAGAAGGAGAAAGCTTAAGGGAAAAAAAAACACTGGAGCCATTTCTTGAACTCTCTGTTTTGTTCCTTCTCTCAATATAGGAGGAGACTATTATTCTCCTCAACTTCTCTTCCTACATGGTAGTGCATTTAAGACCTCTATGGTCCTGTTCAATTTACCCAAAGCCACAAGCGTTGCCTTCCTGCATACAACCCAAAAATGCTCAAAGCAGCCCAAGCACTGCAGATGCCCACTACAAAAAAAAACCCCTTGCGCGACCAAACTTTGCGCAACAAAACCAAAATTCGTCGCGCAAAGTGACTTTGCGCGACAAATATAAATCATCGTCGCACAAAGTCACTTTGCGCGACAAAACTTTGCGCGACGACAAAGAATCGTCGCTAAAAGTAACTTTGCGCGACGAATACTAGAATTCGGTGCACAGAGTTTTGCGCAACGAATAGTGATTCGTCTCGCAAAGTATTTACAAAAATAAATTAAAAAAAAATTCAAAAATTTTTGGATGCCTTTGCGCGACGAAATAATAATCTTCGTCTCGCAAAAGTCTTTACTAAAATTAAATTAAATAAAAAAATTTGGATGACTTTGCGCGACGAAATAATAATCTTCGTCTCGCAAAGTCTATACAAAAATAAATAAAATAAAAAAATTATTTTGTTAGAAAAATATATTATTGTAGTTCGGATTGGGTTTTTGTTAGAAAATATATATTTTTAATTGACGATCAAATTGGTTCATTGTATTCATATATGGTCAAGGAATGTAGCTGTAAAAAATCATCAAAATCGGAGTTAAAATAACTGTTTAATCGTGATTTTTGTTTATAACCATCGAAAAGTTTTATCCTATTACTTAATCTCTGAATGTTTATTTTTTCCGATTTTTGGTGTATATGATCTCGAAATGTAAACAAACAAATTTGACGGTTGGATCGTTGAAACTAGTTTCGTAGAATGTGTATGCCATGAAAACAATATATTCACTAACAAATAAGAGTTTATTTATACTTTTATTAAATATAACATAAGATTTTGTGGTATCTACTAGTGTAAATATTTTAAATTGACGATCAAATGCAATCATTGTATTCATATAAGGTCAAGGAGTGTAGCTGTAAAAAATCATGAAAATCAGAGTTGAAATAACCGTTGAATCGTGATTTTTCGTTTATAACCGTCGAAATGTTTTGTCCCATTAATTGATCTCTTAATGTTTATTTTTTCCGATTTTTGGCATATATGATCTCGAAGTGTAAACAAACAAATTTGACGGTTGGATCGTTGAAACTAGTTTCGTAGAATGCGTATGCCATGAGAACAATATATTCACTAACAAATAAGAGTTTATTTATACTTTTATTAAATATAACATACGATTTTGTGGTATCTACTAGTGTAAATATTTTAAATTGACAATCGAATGCAATCATTGTATTCATACAGGGTCAAGGAGTGTAGCAGTAAAAAATCTTCAAAATCAGGGTTGAAATAACCGTTAAATCATGATTTTTCGTTTATAACCGTCGAAATGTTTTGTCCCATTAATTGATCTCTTAATGTTTATTTTTTCTGAATTTTGGTGTATATGATCTCGAAGTATAAACAAATGAGTTTGACGGTTGGATCGTTGAGTAGCTTTAAATTTATTTATTTTGTACTTATAACACTTAAGAAATTGAATAGTATATGTATTTATTACTAGCTTTAAATATTTTTCAAGACTTTGCGCGACCAATTGGTATTTTCGTCTCGCAAAGTATACTCTCAAAATTTGGGCGTGTACCAAAAATGGGAATTTTTTTTAAAAAAATTTCGACTTTGTGCGACCAATATATAAATATTTGTCGCGCAAAGTATACTCTAAAAATTTGGCGGGCACCAAAAATGGGATTTTTAAAATAATAAAAGAATTTTGACTTTGCACGACCAATATATAATTATTCTTCGCGCAAGGTATATATTCAAAAAATTTGGCGGGCACCAAAAATGGGATTTTTTTATAAAAATTTCGACTTTGCGCGACTAATATATCATTATTCGTCGCGCAAAGTATATATTCTAAAAATTTGGCGGGCACAAAAAATGGGATTTTTTAAAAAAATTTCGACTTTGCCGACCAATATATAAATATTCGTCGCGCAAAGTATACTCTAAAAATTTGGCGGGCACCAAAAATGGGACGCGGGAATATATTCATCGCGCAAAACTGAAAAAATTTGGAGGGCACTGAAAAATGGGAATTTTTTTTAAATTTTTTTTAAACACTGTGCGCGACCAATATATTGTTTGGTCGCGCAAAGTGATACGTTCTTTAAAAGCAAAATAACTCCTCCACCATTTTCTCAATGTCTTCTAAATCCTACCATTTCTCTCTTTCCCACTCCCCAAATCCTACCATTTCTCTCACACTCACTCCTCTCACTTAATCTCTCATCTCTCTCTTCACTATCTCTCTCTCTCTCTCTCACTCTCACTCACTCTCTCATCTCTCTCTCTCACCATCTTCTCTAATTCTCTCACACTCACTTCTCTGTAAATTTTAAATTTTTTTCATTAATATGTGTTTTTGGAGTTAGTTTTGAGTTTATGCCAATTATTTGTCATTATTTTATGTTATTGTTTTGTTATTTGACAATATTTGTTTTTTTTTTGTAGGGAATTGTTGAGGCTTTGATGGCTAAAGTTGAGGATTTGATATAAGAGGCTTGTAGATTTTATTATTGTACTTTGTTAGTTTAAGTGTACATTTTGAATATTATGTATACTGGATAATTTGACCACTATTTTTCTTATGTAATTTTATTTTGAATATGTCAATTTAAAGTAATTAAGAAAAATAAAATCATACAATTAAATTAAATTTTAAAAAAATTAATATAATGAAATTGATATAAGAGAAATAATAATAAAAAAATGTCAAAAACCTTGCGCGACAAAATATTTCGTTGCGCAAACTATTAAATTAGTTTATTTTAGTTTAAAATTTTCAAAAAACAAAAATTTTAAAAATGAATATTTCGTCGCGCAAAGCTTTGCGCACGACGTTCACATTTGTCGCGCAAAGTACACTTGCGCGACATTAACTTTCGTCGCGCAACGTAATATCGTCGTCGTAAAGTAACTAATATTCATCGCGCAAAGTTGTTATTGTCCGTCGCGCAAAGTTTTCAGGATTCGTCGCGAAGTAATAATATTCGTCGCACAAAGTTGTTATTTTCGTCGCGCAAAGTCGTCATGGTTCCTCGCACAAGTTGTTATCCTTCGTCGCGCAAAGTGGCTTTGTGCGACGAATAGCTTTCGCCGTCGCGCAAACCCTTTCTCCACGAGTATTGCGCGACCAAAATTTCGTCGCGCAAACTTTGCCCGACGAAATTTTCCTTTGCACGACCAAAAATCATTCGTCGCTCAAAGTGTTTTTTGTAGTAGTGCGCCCATCAAAAACGAAAAAACAAATTAAACCATATAAGTTTAGAGAGAAACTGAAGTAAAAATTAAAAACGTATAACAAACAAAGCCTAGAATAATTACCTGGGTAGTGGAAAAACTGCACTAAACAAGAAGATCAATGAATAAAGAAAGACTCTTCTCTAATAAATAAAAGGAAAATTAAAAGACGAACATAAAAAATCACTTTGACAAAGAGAAAGCTATAGCTAGCTCCTGAATCGATGGTTGCTGCCAAAAACTTGATTGGAAACTTGAAATTGAGCTTTTGCTAAGTGATTATGCTACTAGACTAAATGATTATTCACCTGTTATTTTATATTGTAGCTAAGTACCAATCGAGCATTGCAAATCCACAATATTTTGTGTATCTAATTTTCTTGGAAAGAATAATAATGACATAAATAATGGTTAGAAGGTATCAATTCATCACCAATAATCCCTACCAATAATCCTTTCGTGGGAGGTGTCTGCTTGGAAGACGTGGACTGCATTCTTGACGGCGATCTAACTGTAGTCTCCACCCTTCTTGATCCAGACATCTTTCATCTCCTTTCTCACAAGAGTGGCCTCTTCCCACCTGCAATGCCTCTAATATGGCTCCTACATCATAGCTTCAAAACCATAGCTTCTAGCCTCTTAGGATTCTGCGTATAAATTGCTTATGCAACATACAGATGCTAATGGAATTGAAAATGATGAATCTACCATCAAAGTTATACATTTGGTAAGCATTTTTCGTACCTGCCAGCAGCTGCAAACATATTAGAAAGTACCACGTGGTTGCCAGAGTCTTTAGGATCAAGTTCGAATAACTTATCAGCTGCAACCCTCCCCAAATTCTGTCTTCCTATCCATTTTGCAAGCCCCTAGAAGTGCCCCCCAAATGGAAAATGTTGGACGAATTGGCATCTTTCTAATAAACTCGTAAGCACGCTCTACCATTCCTGTTATTGACCAGCTGATCAACAAACTTAAGCAAATTATTGGGTGGCAATCTTTTCCCTTTTGATTAATATCAAATATAAACTTCTTAGCTAATTCTACATATTCTTCGATATAAATGGCAGAGCAGGTAAAAAAAAAATTAAGAAACTGAAGAGAGAGAGAGAGAGAGAGAGAAAGAAAATACCCCAAAAATTGAAAACGTAGAAACTCCATCTCCCACAACTCTTTAACATTCCGTCTTTACTAGTGTAAAATCCTCCCCCTTCTTGCTCCAACTCACCTGAACGTGCACAATCTCAGGTCTCTCAGTCTCAATCTTCTCATTGGCCAATTCAAGCTTCAGCAGCACAGAGAGCGGAACCGCCTGATGATTCTCATTCTTGTTGGACATTATTCTGTTGTGAATTAATGACTAACTCACTGCCCTTAAAGATCTTGTTGTTGATGGACTTTGGACAAAGAACTCAATGATGGATGAAATTTACACACTCACACACAGAAATTAACCAAGCACAAATGACACAAGTGTTTATAGAGGTTCAGCAATTTGCCTACATCCTCTTTGGTGATCACCTTGAGAAATTTCACTAATGAAGATAGGTTACAACTTTGGTTTACAAAAGGAAACCCCCTTAGAACACTACCCTCACAATCTGTTTCTCTCTCACCCTTGCTCAACACCTTGATACACTTGAAGAACTCTCTTGCTATCCCCTTGGCTTTCTTGACAAAACTGAAAACTCCAACTCTTACACCAGCTTATTCCACTTCTTAGTATTCAACTTGTTTTCTTATCCTCTTGTGTTATCTTACTTCACCCCATTACCTACACAAGCCAATGGACAAGAGATAAGATATCAGCTTGTCCTCCACGTTCCTTCCTTTAGTCACCACTTAGACTAAATGTCAGATCAAGTAGGTAAATAGAATCCCACTCAGCCACCTCCATTAAACCAGAAAATGGAGAGAAGATTATTCAAAATAAGATAACCAATTAGCCATGAGTGCTCTCCCAACTATCCAGCAGGTAGTCAACCATCTTTCAACTCAGAAGTGACCCATTAAGCCCCTGCAATCTTGTGGAAAGCGATAGCCATCGAAAAACACAGTTGAAAACACGTAAGAAAAACGTCACAGGCACGACTGGGACGACTGGTCTCCAGGAACTGGCGACCGGTCGCTTTTGGGCAGAGACTTCAGTTGGTCTCTGGCACGACGCGGTCGCAATTGCGTGCGACCGATCGCTTGCTCTATTGGCGACCGGTCGCAAGGAGATAGCGACCGATCGTTCCTCGACTTCCTACAGACTTCGTTTCTGTGTAAAACGACCGGTCGCAAATGTCCAGCGACCGGTCGCTTTTAGACAATTCAAATTCTTCCTTTCAGCGCCAAAACAACCTTGTATCCTTAGGTGAGCCAGTTTTCCAACATGTTCATCCACACCCAAACACCTCAACACAGTCTCAATATCCTCCTCCTACAACCTCTAATCTTCCATCTCGAATCTCAAACCAAATCCTGCAAAACAAAGCCACCAAAAATAAACGCATATAAATCAAACTGCGTTTCGTGCATTCTCCAATCTAATCATCGATCTCGTTAATCTAATACGAAATCGTCCGCATCAGTGGCTAAAACGGCCATGACGACAACGAAATCAGCAAGATCTTCAAACGAAATGGCACTCACAAAAACTAATCAAGCGATTTTCATCATCTCAAATTTACCGGAGAATGGGTTGATGAAGAGAAGGCGAAACCTAGAAAAGAAGAGACAAGTGGGCTCGAGAGAGGTGATACTTTTGGCAACCTCAGGAACCTGGACTCTAGGGATATGACGACCTTAGTGAACGGGATGTCGAGATCTGTGACCTGGATGGCGAGCAATTCTGGACGGAGCAATGGAGATGGTGTTTCAGCGATGATAATGATAAAGGGAGTTGATAAAGGGAGTTAAGAGAGAGAGGGTTTCTAAAGGTCGCGAGAGAGTGGTGAGAGCTGCCTTTAGCAAAAACTTTGAGTGAATTTGTTGTCCAACGTTTTTTAAAGCACGGCGGTTTTTATAAGGAAAGGTCGTAATTTTTCCTAGCGCCTTTTAAAAACTGTCTTGGTTTTTCGTGGTTTTTAAACACACGACGTTTAGTTTTACTATCGTTAAATAGGCATTGTAGTTTTCCATTTTTGTAGTAGTTGAATTTTCACTTATTCGTGTAAATTGTAGTGTACTTTGATCATTATTCTCTTATGACAGAAATTTGAAATGTAGTAGTACACGTGTTTAGAGGCTAGTGGCAGAATTTTTCTTTGGCTCATGACGTAGAGTTTGCGTTCATGAGCGCTCTAGCGCAAACGAATTAAATAATGACCCAAACTTAGGGATGACAATTTTCCTCGCGAGGTAAGGGTCTTTGCGGGGATTCGACCCTAATGGGTAGGGTATGAAGGATAAAAAAACGGATATAGGGATGGGTACGGAGAATTTTTTGGGTATGGTGTTCAGAGAGGGGTGGGGATGGTATTTTAATCCCCGACCCAAACCCTCCTCATTTAGAATATATATTATAGTATATATAAATATGATATTTTAAGCTCTTTGATGGTGTCTACAATCTCCCTCTGGGTCATAGCATAGATAGCTGCAACAAGGTCTGCGAGGGTGAAAGCTCCCTCACTTTCACGTTCTTCCTCTCTAGAGGAGGCATTTTGCCTTGATTCTGAGTCACCATGGTCTGGCCCGTCTTGTTAACCATGTTATTGCTTCTGGTTTTCTTCTTTGGAGGCATCAGTGAAGATAATGGCCTAATCCCTAGTGAAGTCACCAATTTATGTAGGGAATTTTTCGTTCCAGGTAGCTCCTCGACAGGCTTGGGCTCCTGTAAAGAGCTAAATGCGTGAAATTGCCCCTGGGTCTGAGTTCAAGAATCAGACCCCAAGAATGCTTCGAAAGGATAGGTGAGCCTTAGAAAGCACCTTGGTTACCTTCACCAACGAAACTAACAATCAATTACTGATAAATACTTAGTTTGGCATGAGAGGCTTGTGGCATGGAAGCAAAACAGTCATGAGTTTAGCATTAAAGAGAGAGAGGGCTATGATTTCCTATGAGACACAGAGGTTTCACGTAAGGGGAGAAGGGATTTTGAGAGGAATAGTTGAGGGGGGAGAGAGAGAGGAGGGAGAATTGGTGTGTTGAATGATTTTCCGGCAGCCAAACGAAAGCTATGTCAGGCTCTAGAATGGCTTGCTAGAAGGGAAAATGGGAAGAGATGGAGGAATAGAGCACAAAATTGCAGGGCTTCAGGGATGAGAGATAATGCTTGCTCTCTAGATGTGGGTTATGATGGGTAGGAGATGGCCCCTTTTATAGCTCTGGAAACTCCTCCTTCCCAAGAAATCCTAATGGGTTATCTCCAATTTTGTTAAATCTCCCCTTTCATTTCTCTTCTCTCCTTTCGATTCATCATATTTTGTGAAATCTTCCTTTCTCCAAGTACACAAAGACAAGATTTTTGGGAGCTCTAAGGCCTTCCCGCAGCTGCTTTAGTATTGAACTCCTATTCTTGGCTACTACCTCATCTTCTTTCCTTCCCTCTTTCATGGAAAGTGCTGGTGGGAGAAAGAAATAGGTAAGGACGTTGGTTTGAAGGGTGTCCCTTCTCCTAGCACCCTACGCGCGCTAACATCCTATGATTTTTTGAATGTGCTACCTTAAGGTTTGCTTTGCCCACGTGCTGGAGCCTCCCGCAGCTTACATATATAAACATTTTTGGCTTTGTCGTGGTCCTTGTTTCCAGCTAAGTTCTGGAGATTGCAAATATTTTCCTTGATTGCTTGGGCCTTCTTAAGGTGATGGGTTAGCCCATTAAGGGGATTGGATAATTTCCTAAAATGATGAGCTATTTTATTAAGGTGATGGGCTAATTTTTCTAGAGTATTGGGCTTCCTTTTCTCTCTCATTTATGCTTACCCACATATTTGAGCTCAAGAAATGGGCTTGTGTTTTGGGGCTCCCAAGCAGCCCAAAACTTCCATTTCTTGGCTCATCAATGGGCCTCATGAAAGCTCGTTACCATCCATACCACAACCCACTCAGCAAGGCCCGGGCATTTGCATGGCTTGGGCCCACTTAAACTTGTAGCGTGGCTAGGTGTAAAATAATGATTTTCCACTTGGCATGGCATGTCGATTGGCGTGCTCGAATTTCATCGCATTTGGAAAGGGATATGATGCTTGATCAGATAATTAGCAAGGGCTCATAGAGCCAATGCATTTTATAAGCTCATCTCAACTCTTTGCATGACGGATTATTTATTTGGCATGGCACGTGGACTGTGGCTTGTGCGAGCATGTATGACAAACTTTGTGTGCTCCGAACTAGGTCTCTTCTTAATAAGGTGTCGCACTGGGCCGAGAATTCATTTGGGCCCAACCCTGGATTTTTTGGGCCTCAACAATTACTTTTTTTGTTTTGTCGGTTTTACCCTTTGATGTAAATAAGTAAAACACATTGAAAATATAAATTTAATACATTATTTCCTTGTAATTAAATTTCATAATTTAAAATTTGAATGGTTTCCTTGATAAATCGTGTTACCTATAAGTTAGGAACATAAATGACAGGACTACTATAAATTACGAACATAAATTAGAAGACTACCTTTAAGTCAGATACAAAAATAGATTATAAAAAAAAGGGAGTTTCACTAAAATACCCAAAATGGGGGCTGAAATTATAAAAATACCCAACACCCAAAACACTTTATAAACATACCCAAAACCCATTATTACACACACTCAAAACCCATTTATAAACATACCCAAAAAATATACAATTGTTGATTGTGGGGTTGATTTTGGGTATGTTTATATGTTTAAATAGTGTTTGGGTATTTTTATAAATATCTATAAAAAAAAGTACATGAAATACTTTTACACATTGTCAAAAATATGAAGAAAAAAAACACATATATACCTATGCTATAGGCAATAAGACATTATACATACACCGTAAACAAATACATTTTTACCTTTGTCAAAACATTTAGAGTTCGAAGGAGCATGATTGTGGGTGAAAACGCGATTTTTGGGATATGTTTGCTATTTTCCTTTTCTATTCAATGCCAAACATTGTAAGTAGCTAATTATTATGACATAAATGACTATGATCCAATTCAAGTCATAAGAGGCAACATTAGATTAAAGAACTTAGATAAAAAGATTACATCAAAAAGTAATAAAAAAAGGAATGTAATTCTATATGGCACAAAAATTAAAGGACTTAGATCAAAGTCACCAAATTCGATGATTAAACCCAACTCCTCAATGGGAATTTGAATCTATATAAACTTTTCTATTTCTTTTTCTTTTTATGATTAGGTTACCTCTATCATCATGTTGCAATTGCACATATGTGGTGGAGCCTTCTCATATTTTTAATTCTTTTAGAGCCCATTTGATAACCATTTCATCTTTAGTTTTTAGTTTTCATTTCTTGTGCTAGACTATAGAGGAAAAAGAGGGAGAATGGAAGTGAGAATGAGATTGACCCTGGTGATTTCAATTTTAGTTTTCATTTCATTTGTGGGTGTAGGTATCCCATATGCTTGGCCAGTGTCCCCACCAACACACACCCCGCCCCCCCCCCACAACCCTTATATTATATAATGTAATATATACAACTTACTAATAAATAACTTGTAATGTAAATTAATGGCCACTTTAAAAATAATTGGACATGACTATTTTTGAAAAATTTAGTTCAAACATGTGTTTTGAACACTTATATGTATTTGATACACTTGAACATATTTGATATTCTTGTATATTCAGTTGGGCGTGAATTTTTCACCAAAAAAGGGGGGGGTGGCTACCCATTTGAAATAAAATAAAATAAAATGCCAGCCATAAACTTGTATTTGAATGGGATTGAAATATTCCTCCCTGCAAGTTTATAATATAAGTGTTTACCAAGTATCAAACATTGAAAGATAAGTATCCCAGCTAAGAAGTGGTTATTCACTTCAACTCAAATTCCTCACATCGAAGCCTATAAAAAAGGGCTAGATGGCTGGGAGAAGAGGGAGAACGAGGGAAGGAATAGTGGCAGGAGGAGAGGAGTCACGCAATGCAGAGAAAGCAAGCAACAACACCGGAGCAAGGTTTACTCCCATGGCTCCTCCTGGACTTTTGCTCCTGCTATACAAAAAGTGCTGGAAGTTTGAAAGCAAATGTCCCACATTGGAGAAACCAAAAGGTTCCACATGCTTTATAAGCATAAAACCTTAACACCAATTAAATAAAGATTGATGGGCTGATGGGCTTGGTCACTTTGATGGTCCATCCGTTGTGACCCCTTTTCGATCCATCAGTTCATCTAGCTAAAAATAGTGGAGATGCATATCTCAGCTAGAATATTCACAAGTAATTGGAAGCTTAGGCTTAGTCGATATACTAGCAACCCGTCTGATGATCATTGGAAGGCTTTGATTAGATTGCTACAATTTATAGAAGGCACAATAAATTATGGATTGCATTACACTAGTTATCCACCAGTTTTAGAAGGATATGGTGATTCAAACTGGATTTCTGGTGAAAAAGTGAAACGAAATCCACTAGAGGCTGTCTTTGTGTGTGGAGGGGCAACAGTAGCTTGGAAATCAACCAAGCAAACGTGTATAGCACGGTCAAATATGGAATCTGAATTTATAGCTTTGGACAAGGCTGCTGAAGAAGCAGAATGGCTTCGAAACTTTATGGAAGATATACCATTATTGCCTAAACCAATAACTGCAGCAGGTATTCATTGTGATAATATGGCAGCTATTGCAAGAGCCAAAAATAAGATATACAATGGTACATCAAGGCATATAAGGCGAAGACATAGCACAATTAGACAATTGCTTAAAGATGGAATAATCTCTTTATATTATGTAAAGTCAAAGGAAAACATAGTTGATTCTTTGACAAAAGGGCTACCTAGAGAGCAAATTAAATATGCGTCAAGGGTAATGGGTTTAGTGTCAAGTTCACAATGAGCTAACCTGATGGAACCCTAACCTAGCTGATTGGAGATCCCATGGTCTAGGTTCAATAGGCAAACTGGTTGGGAATGGCTCAAGGTATGAACACACTATTTGCTCATTCCTATGACCAAAGTGTGTTGTCTGCAGAAGTTTTAGGGTATGTTTTGTACAAAACATTTAATGACATTAACATTTTGATATTCAAAAGAAGTATGGCAGAATACTTTTAATTAACGTTACCTATATAGGAGTAAATGTGGGGTCGCATTTATGAGAATTACATGACTACATTCTCTAAAGCTCCCTATGAAACCGGGATTTGTTCAGGACCAAAATGAACACAACCGCATGAACTTAAGTGTGTATAGATTTAATACATGTGTGGCGTATTGTCTCGGTTTACTACCAAACGATGAACAGTTCAAGGTTGTGAATTTGACTTATTCATTAAGTAGATCCGATACGTCTACACTAGGGAAAGTTCAAGTCCAAAAGACACTTATCCTAATGTGTATGTTATCTAATTTCCTCTCCAGTTTTTTGAGTCTGCATGTATTATCTTAAAAAAAATTGTATTTCAAATGTGGGGTATTGTTGGAAGTTTGAAAGCAAAAATGTCCCATTGGAGAAACCAAAAGGTTCCACATGCTTTATAAGCATGAAACCTTAACACCAATTAAATGAAGATTGGTGGGCTGATGGGCTTGAATGGTTGGCTTGCTTGACAATAATAATATTTAAATAATCAAGACTTGGGCCTTGGGCCTCTTGGGGTCTCTGAAATTAAAAGGAATTCACCTAGCCCGAAAATAAAATAAATATTTTTTTTATTTTTTGGTTTTCTTTTAGCAGAAGTTAGATTCAAACCAAAAGACTTATCTTTTCATATGAATTTTGAACAGGTATAACTGTTGTTAACTGCTATTTTGAAGGGTTGCAGTTCTGCCTAAAAGCACAAGTCCTTGTTGTGAATTGAGAACAAACTCAACTAACCCTCCCCTAATGATCTTGTTGTTGATGGACTTTTTGACACACACAATGAATGGATGAATCCACACACACACACACACACACACACACACACACACACTTGAGACAACAACCAAGCACAAAGTGATACAAGCATTTATAGAGGTTCAGCAAATGCATACATCCTCTTGGTGATCCCCTTGAGAAATTCACTTCATGAAAGAATAAGTTACAACTTTGGTTTACAAAGAAGCCCCCTTAGAACTCTATTCTCTCCCAAGCTCTCTTTTCTCTCACACCCCTTGCTCAACACTTTGATGCACTTGTGAACACTCTCACAACCCTTGGTGTTTCCCCCTTTGTGTCTAGACTAACAAGACTACAACTCAACTCCTCAAGAACTGATTTGCCCTCTCTCTCTTCCTCCCTTGGTGAGATAACCTCCCTTTGCACACACTAGTTCCCAGCTACTTGACAACTTTGAGATTAACCACAAACTTTGTTGTCTTGCATCTTCACTTTCTTTTGTAGGCAGACCTTTGGACTTAGTAGAGGGCTACAATCACTCCTTCACGTTCTTGCTTTCAGCTACCCACCTAAACACTAGGTTAGGCAAACCAGAAAACAAGCCATAGAGCATGCACCCTTTGTCCCCTTGTCTCCCACCTAACATTCAATGATGTTCCAGCTTCTAAGGCACGTTGCCAAACTTCCTAGAACCCATAAAACACCTTGGAGGCTCGAGAGATTAGGTAGGGAACCAACACATGTGAAGAGAATCCTAAAAACTCGTGGAAAAAACAAAATAGCACTGAGAACGACCGGTCAAGGATACCTTGCGACCGGTCGCTTCCTGCGATTTCTCCAGGACTTCGTCTCGTGTAAAAACGACGGTCGCTTTTCCCTTGCGACCGGTCGCCTCCTCCTTCACTTGTGCATTAATTTTGAGCCAATTTTACAATAGTCCTATGCCATAATACGATCATCTTTTTCATCTATTTCATACTACTTTAAATTTACATATTGTATTAGAGAGAACCACACCACCGTTCCTAGAATCCAAGGATCTAGTGCTAAACCCTTGGGTTATAGATAGTTGAATCCTGGGAGACAGATGCCTGTTGAACTTCAAGCACTAAGAAGAGGCGTAAGGATTGATCTCATATGATGGTGGAAACCATCTCAAACCCGTCACAAGGGAAAGTCACAACTCCAAGTCTGACTTGGCTGCAAGCAAAAAGCAAAGAAAGAATGGACAATGATGTGGTGATTCCATCACGGAGTCTAGAGTGAAAGAGAATTCATGTAATTACCCAAAGGGTAATTTCAAGCGTCTGCATGAAGCTCACGACAAAGCACCTCATCGTGGTTGGAAATTGATGTCTTGCACATCAACGAAAACAAATCCCTCCTTGTGAAGGAGAAAAATAGAAGAGGGACGTGGTGGAAGCCACCACATGAAAGTCCAAAAAGCAAAGAAACAAAGCAAGAGGACTTCTGCTTCTCTTGGCATGCGGCAAGCTAACAGGTCCTTGAAATCAAGGACTCACCTCAACACCATCAGGAAGGGATTTTACAAGCCAATGTTGTTGGCTAAAAATCCAAGAAGGCCCACCATCACGTGATGGCCTTTGGCTTTGAATCAAAAACAAAGCCTTGAATCAAAATTCAAGGACTCTACCACGGAAAAAGAGAACAATGAAGAAAGCTTTGCTTTTCTTCAAGTTAGAAACAAATTTATGTGAAATCAATTTATGGAGCTATGATGCTATAGAAGCTGTTGATGCCTAAAATTGGTTCAACAGAAGATGACCTCTTCGAGATCGAGGTTAGGCAATTCTTCCGACTAGGTTAGCATGACCAACCAAGTCGTCCTCCAAACCTGTAAAACAAGATAGCTTCAGTGGGTGACATTGGTGTGCTACCTGCCAAGGACCCTCCGATGCTTAAGTCAGTCGAGTGTTTGAGAGTAAAATTGCACAATAGGTTTTAGTGCTTAGAATTGCGTACCTTTCACGGAGGATGGCCTTAGCCTTTTATATTATCCCAAACGACCTAATCTTTCTTGGAGTGGAACTCTAGAGCGAACCAGCTCTCCTCAAACTAGGACTCCAAAATAGCCTAACCCTCCTCGGACTAGGACTCCATTTAGATAGGCGTCTTGGTGATCCCGTAACATCCCAACTTCTTTAGGACTAGAAGTTCTTTGAGTGAACACCACGTAAACCAGGTTGATGTCAGCCTCATGTGCACCGGGCCCAAGCTTATGGACAAATGGGCCCATACACCCACATGGGTCAGGGTGGAAAAATATATGGCGACTAGGCTTGAGCCTAGCCCAACCACTAACACCGTGGTCTGGCCCAGCTCGACCACCAACACCGTGGCCTGGCACAGCTCGACCACTAACACCGCGCCTGGCTGGCAGTTCGACCACAACACCGCGGTCTGGCAGTTCGACCACCAACACCGGCGGTCTGGCAGCTCGACCAACAACACCGCGGCCTGGCACAGCTCAACCACCAACATCGCGATCTGGCCCAGCCCAACCACTAACATCGTGGCCTGGCCCAATTCGACCAATAACATTGTGGTCTGGCATAGCTCAACCATTAACACCATGGTGTAACCTAGCTCGGCCTATAGGTATTTTATCTCACAAACAGAAGTCCCCTAAGTCCCCAGACAAGAGAGTTTTGTGTGGGAAGTTGTATTTTTATAATTTGGCCGAGCTAGCAATATTAAATTATAAGATAATTTTTAATATTCCCCCATGTCACGGATTGGCACCAGGAGTCCCCCAAGTTTCCATAAGAAAGTGTGGCAAAAGAACTTGGGCCACGTATCATGATGGTACTAGTAAAGGAAGCTCAATTGAGGTCAACGAGTCTCTAGGTTGGACCTTTGCCAAACTAAGGCTAAGCTCGACATATTGTGAGGTCAGACCTCGATCAACATGAGGCTGAGCTTGGCAATTTGGGGTTGGTCTTCTTGCCAACTTGACCATGAGCTTGGCATGGCAAGGTGGGTTCTTCACCAACTTGACCATGAGCTTGGCGATTTGAGATCGTCTCTTTGCCAACCTACCCATGAGGTTGGCGAGTTGAGGTCGGTTCCTTGCCAACTTGACCATGAACTTGGCATACCGAGGTGGGTTCTTTGCCAACCTGACCGCAAGCTTGGTATGACGAGGTGGGCTCTTCGCCAACCTGATCATGAACTTGGCGAGTTGACGTCGCCTCCTTGCCAACATGACCATGAGCTTAGCATGGCGAGGTGGGTTCTTTGCCAACCTGACCATGAGCTTGGTGAGCTAAGGTTGGCTTTTTGCCAACCTGAGCATAAGGTTAGAAAAGGTTGAGCTAAGGTTGGCTTTTCGTCCATCAAATCTTGATAAAAATATGGCTCGGACCTTTTGTCCATCTAAGCTTGACCAAAAGTGAGCTTAGACCTTTCGTCCATATGAGCTCGATAAAGAATATAGCTCGGACCTTTTGTCCATACGAGCTTGGTGAAAATATAGCTCTGGACCATTCGTCCATCTGAGCTTGATGTTGTGTAGATTCAGTTGCACCAAAATTGATTCAACTGCATCCTCAACTTGTGATACTCGCAAGTGCACGAGCCGTTTGGTAGTATAGCATATGTAAGTGCGAGGTCGATCCCACGAGGATTGGTGATTGAATGATCCAATTTATTTCCCTACACAAAATAGAAATGAAAAATGAAAGGAAATAAATAAAGCAAGAAAGAAAGAAATAACTGAAGCAAATAAGTTCCCAAGTTCAATTAGATTAACGGATTGATTCTAGCTAAAGTATGATTAAGCCATGGTGTTTGGTCCTAACCTTGTGTTCCTAATTCCCTAATTTGATCATTTGTTGTCTAACCTAAAATTAAGCATTAGGAACCCATTAAGCATAGAAGAACAATTTAAACAACCAAGCATGTATCTAATCCCTGTTGTCGAATGTCCATACATACTCTTCCTATTCATAGTTCAATTCGAATTAAAGCATGGTGTATACTCTTAATTCAAACCAAGATAGCTAACATGCAAACCTAAATGGTGATCAATCATTCAAACTAGCATATTAACTTATAAGCATAATGAATAAGAACATGAACCATAATTGAAACTTGGAAACTAATCGAACTTGAGACTAAAGAAAAGAATTTACATAACAATGAAAATTAAAGTAGAACTAGGAAAGACTTAAAAGAAAATTTAGTAAAAGGATTTTTTGTTACAATCAATTGAGAACTAGAAAGGAAAACTAAGAGAATTTGAGGGAGAGAAGGGAGGGGAGCTCTAGAGAAGTGTTTGAGAGCTCCCCCCCTTGGGGTGTGTTTACAAGCTTAGAGAACTTCCCTATTTATAGGCCTAAGGGAAGTGAAAATCTGAATTCAAAATGGCTAATGCATACAACACTTTTATTATAAAATCTGAATTGGTTGATGCACTTGAATTAGAAAATCTGAATTGGTTGATGCACTTGTATTAGAAAATTGTTGATGCACTTCACCAATAAATCCCACCACCAGCCCTAGCTCATCTTCATGTCAGCATGACCAAGCTTCCATCCAGAAACAATAGCTCATGCCTAGGTCACCATGACAAAGCTTCCAACCAGCACATCCTGAGGTCAGCATGACCAGCAACTTCAATGGCTTACGAATTGGGCTTCTCTTAAACAAATGAAGACTTTAAGCACTCCAAATTGAAGTTCAGAATGTGTCTGATCCAAGCACACAAGTATTGGCCCAATCCAAGCTCGGATGAAAAAGTTAATGCCAAAATAAATTGCTAACTCGTTTTGCTCGCTGACAAAAATCCATCCTGAGCATGGTTCGGTGTTTGCTAGGTAACGGACTCCAGATTTATCCAATGAGGCTGAATTTTGGATATGTTATTGTATACACCCATTGGAACAAGTTTCATAAAGAATGCTTCCTCATCTGATCTGTGTAGGTTGCTGAAACAAAGCTTGCAATATGACCTACGAAACTGGACTGGCAGGGGGCTGTAGCAAAAATGAGTTTGTCTTTAAGCTCTTCTTCCCTTCATACAAATCAGGCCTTAACATGCTTGGATTGCATCATTTCCTATCCAAAGCCATCATTATTACCTAAATCTCAATTAACTGAAAGATAAACACAAAAAGGATTAAAAGCACAAGTTTAACTTAAAAACATAACCAAATCATAAGCTAGAAGGGTACAAAATGATATACAATTATGAACCGATCACTTGACCAAAATTAAGCTTAGACCTTTTGTCCATATGAGCTTGATAAAGAATATAGCTCGCACCTTTCGTCCATATGAGCTTGATAAAAAACAATAGCTCGGACCTTTCGTCCATCTGAGCTTGGCCAAAACTGAGCTTAGTCCTATAGTCTATATGAGCTCAATAAAAAAATATCGCTAGACCTTTCGTCCACATGAGCTTGAAAAAACTATAGCTATGAACTTTCGTCCATTTGAGCTTGGCTAAAATTGGGCTTAGACCTCTCGTCTATGTGAGCTCAATAAAAAATATAGCTCGGACCTTTCCTCCACTTGAGCTTGAAAAAACTATAGTGAGGACCTTTCGTCCATTTGAGCTTGGCCAAAATTGAGCTTAAACCTTTCGTTCGTATGAGCTCAATAAAGAATATAGCTCGAACCTTTCGTCCATATAAGCTTGGTGAAAATATAGTTCGGACCTTTCGTCCATTTGAGCTTGAAAAAACTATAGCTCGAACCTTTCGTCCATCTAAGCTAGGCAAATCTATGGAGCTTGATTCCTTCATGACTTGAATATGGCGCTTTAAGTTACCTTGTTAAGGCTTGGAGAGAGAATACATTGGAAAAGGAATCCAAATTTTATTCACTACTAAAAAAGTTGAAAACAAAACAAGAGCAAGCTTGAACACTGGCTGACTAAGTTGAAAAACTTAAAAGCTACCTCATGAACTATCGTAACATGATAGTTCCACACCGAATGAAAAGAACAAAACGAAAAATCTAAATCTCTAGACTGATGATCTAACTTTGATAACATGTAGATGATGATGAAGTCACTGGTAATACTTCTTTAAATACTCCGCGTTCCAAGGATAAGGCAAATTTGCTCCTCGGAGATCCCTTAGTCGATAGGTGCCAGGGTGCACGACGTCAATGACACGGTTAGGCCCTTTCAGGGTCGGTCCCGAGCTTTCATCTGCAGGTTTGCGAGTAGCAAGCATGACCTCGCAGAGTACTAGGTCACCAACCTGGAAAGCTCGGTGCTTGACATGAGAGTTGTAGTAGCAAACTACATGTTGCTGGTATGAGGCATTGCGCAGGCTGAGCCTGATCATGTTGTTCATCTACTAAGTGCCCTTCTGGCATTGCTTGTGTTTTACTTGTACCTTCTTGTCTATCCTATCTCGTTCGATGGCGTACATCTCCATATTTTTCTTCCCTTTCTGCTTGGACGCCACGACATAACACTCCCTAACTTTTTGTTGATCACCCTTCACATATCCCACACCAGCTTTGGTTGGGAATTTCATCAAGAGCATGTGGTTGGCAATCTCGAAGAGAGCATAAGGCTGGCCAACCTAAGATAACATTATAAGCAGAAGGGCATTCAACTATTAAAAAGGTTGTGTACACCGTTGTCTGTTGGGGTGCCATTCCAAGTGACAAAGGTAGTGTGACGCTTCCAATGGAATTGATGCTGTCCCCAGTGAATCCGAGCAAGGGAGTGACCGCTGGCTTGAGCTCTTCTCGTGATATCTCCATTTTTTTGAAAGCTAATGTAAAAATGATATTGACCGAAACTGCCGGTGTCAATGAAGACTTGTTTCACACAACAATTTGCAATCTCAGCTTAGATTATGAATGGGTCATCATGTGGGTGAACTACACCTCTTTCCTCCTCCTCGTTAAAGGTGATCATGGAGTACATGAGCTTGGGTGACTTTCAGAGTCCGGTAGCCTGGACCAATCGAGAGTGCCTCTAGTCCACCTTGGGTACGTCACGAATACTCCTTTCGTGCTTTGTTGGAGTCCCCAGCTAGAGTTGCTCCACCTGAGATAACATTGATGTCTTTCGTAGCACGTGGTTGCTTGTCTGATGTGTTGTCATGCTGCTCTGCTTGCTTCTTTTCATCCACGAATCGGTTTAGACGACCTCGCCTAATTAGTGCTTCAATCTCATCTTGGAGTTCGTAACATTGGTTCGTCGTATGACCGTTCTCGCGGTGATATCTGCAATATCGATTTGGATCCTTTTTCCCTTTGGAAAACCTCGAAGGTCGAGGTTTTGGCAGCTCAGTTTGGATGTGAAAGAAGACCTCCTCTTGATTAGTATTCAACGGGGTGTAGTTGTCGAACCGTGGTCGAAATGAACTTTATTGTCGATCTCGATCTCTCCCTCCTCGCCTATAATTATCAAATCTTCCTTTCTTGTTGTCTGGGTTATCACGTACATCACTCCGACCTTTTCTCCGTTTATCTCCAATATTAGGCTGCAACTGATCCTTCCCTTCTGGTGTATCATATGTCATCTCCTCAGGTATGGCATGACAATACGCCTCGGACATTAGGTCCTCATAACTCTTAGGTGGAAACTTGTTGACATGGAATAGAAAAGGTCCTCTTCGGAACCTAGCTAGAAGGGAAGTATAGGCCGTATCTTTGGAGCAACTAGGGATGCTAATTACTTCTCGATTGAAACGATTGATGTAGTCTTGCAACTTCTCCTTAGGGCCCTGCCTGTGTTGAGGTGGTAGTTAGGTAGGTATCTCTTCTTTGAGGCAGATTGAAATTGGTTCACGAAGCTTCTGTTTGAGCAGGTCAAAAGAGCTTATGGAGTCCGGCTTCATGGACTTGAACCAATCCTTAGCTAATCCTTCTAAGACCATGGGAAAAGCTCGACATTTCATGGTGTCTCTAGCATCCTTCACATTCATCCAATAACCAAAGTCGTTCAAGAAGTCCACCGGGTCAGTGGTCCCATCATAGAGTCGCATCTTGGGCTATTTGAAATCCTTTGGGAGCTTGAACTCAAGGAAGTCCCTAGTGAATGGTAGGGTGTCAGTTGTTGTGACCAGGTTGAGAGGTCCTGGACCTCGCTCACGCTCAAGGGCTGTTAGGTCGAGTTCCAGCTTCCGATCCATCTCATCTTGCATCTGCTTCATGGCCTCCAAAATTCTACTTTCTCTAGCATGCTCGTCTCCATTAGGGCGGACTTCAGAGACTGATCGACTTCCTGATCACGATCAACCTCACGATCAAGACCATGATTGCCTTCACGATCGCGATTATGAGGTCGGACGTCCTGAGCTTTCTTTACCTCAAGCAAATCTCTTAGGTCAAGGTATTCCATCTAGCTTTTAGTTGGCATGCGAGAGAAACAGAGAATAAGCTGCGAAGGCTAGGCTCGAAAGTTTGCAGCTTCTCACGGTCAGTTCCATTAGGAGATCGGGGATGGCTCTCACCCTCCTCATCGTTCTGTCCCTCACGTTGAAGTTTGCCTCGGTGTTGGGTGCCGTGTTGACAAGCTTCATGTTCTTGACGCCACTCTTCTAGCCTTCGCTGTCTTTCTGTATGGGTCTTCTTGGCTCCTTCTGACCTTCTTGTTCTGATTGCGAAGTTCATTAATGTCTTTCTTCATCTCCCTTAGGTAGGTCTCAATGTTAGTTAGGCGATTGGACTTCTTCCTCTCCTTACTAGGCGCAATAGGGGTGACAGGTTCGTTGTGGCTGGACTCTTGACCCATGGTGTCAAGCAAGTGGTTGTTGTCAAAAAACTTTAATGGAAATCAACAAGATGTCGATTCCCACAGACGGCGCCAACCGTTGATGCCCAAAATTGGTTCAACAGAAGATGATCTCTTCGAGATCAAGGTTAGGCAATGTTGTAAAATTGGCTCAAAATTAATGCACAAGTGAAGGAGGAGGCAACTGGTCGCAAGGGAAAAGCGACCGGTCGTTTTTACACGAGACGAAAAAGCTGGAGAAAAGCTCGAGCGACCGGTCGCAAGGTATCCACGACCGGTCGTAATGTATCCGCGACAGGTCGCAATGTATCCGCGACCGGTCGCAAGGGGGTTTCTTTGTAAACCAAAGTTGTAACTTATTCTTTCATGAAGTGAATTTCTCAAGGGGATCACCAAGAGGATGTAGGCATTTGCTGAACCTCTATAAATTCTTATGTCACTTTGTGCTTGGTTGTTGTCTCAAGTGTGTGTGTGTGATTCATCCATTCATTGTGTGTGTCACAAAGTCCATCAACAACAAGATCATTAGGGGAGGGTGAGTTGAGTTTGTTCTCAATTCACAACAGGCAATTCTTCCGGACTAGAGTGAGCGTGACCAACCAAGTCATTCTCCAGAACCTCTAAAACAAGATAGACTTAGTGGGTGAGACCGGTGTGGTGCTGGCCAAAGACCCTCCGATGCTAAAGTCAGTCAAGTGTTTGAGAGTAAAATTGCACAATAGGTTCTAGTGCTTAGAATTGCGTACCTTTCACGGAGGATGGCCTTAGCCTTTTATATTATCCCAAACGACCTAATCATTCTCGGAGTGGAACTCTAGAGCGAACTAGCTCTCCTCGAACTAGGACTCTAAAATAGCCTAACCCTCCTCGGACTAGGACTCCATTTAGATAGGCGTCTTGGTGATCCCATAACATCCCAACTTCTGTAGGACTAGAAGTTCTTTAAGTGAATACGACGTAAACCAGGTTGATGTCAGCCTCATGTGCACCGGGCCCAAGCTTATGGACCAATGGGCTCATACGCCCACATGGGTCAGGGTGGAAAAATATATGGCGACTAGGCTCGAGCCTAGCCTAACCACTAACACTATGGTCTGGCCCAGCTCGACCACCAACACCATGGTCTGACACAGCTCGACTACCAACACCGCGTCTGGCACAGCTCGACTACCAACACCGCGGTCTGGCACAGCTCGACCACCAACACCGCAGTCTGGCACAGCTCGACCACCAACATCGCAGTCTGGCCCAGCCCAACCACTAACACCATGGTCTGGCCCAGGTCGACCAATAACACTGTGGCCTGGCACAGCTCAACCACTAACACCATGGTGTAGCCTAGCTCGGCCTAGAGGTATTTTACCTCACAAACAGAAGCAAAACAAACAAAAAAAAGGTTTCTGCAGCAAAGTGATAAGTGTATTATTTCCTATATTTTTATACCTTTTTTTCTTTGGTTTTTGTAGAGAAAGTTAATTAAAAATAGCAGTATTATCTTACTTTCCTTATTTTCAGCGATTCTGCGCTCTTGGAAGGATTGCAACTAAAATTGATTTTTTGAATGAATTTTAGCACAAGGACAATTGGAGAAGAAAGCTAAGACATTCAAGATCATTGTATCAAACTTTCATAATTTTCTACCAAGCCAAATGCTCCAGACTTGCAAGTCAAGGTAACCTAAGTTGAAATCCCGTAGAACTGCAATGCTGTTGAAGATTGAAGATTTGAAGACCTTTCTGATTTTTCCTAGTGGCTTGTAATATATGCTTGGAAAGCTTAGAGATAAAGCTACGTTTCTCATATTTTTCCAGAATTGTCTAAGAAGTGGAATGACCCCAAAACGTGCGTGCAAGTTGGATGACGTGTATCCAAGTCAAAGAAGGATTCTTTCCTAGTTTGTTTCCTTAATCGTTTGGGATTTTGTTTAGCTTTAGGAGAGTTTTTCCAAACTTTTTAAGAGTAGGGTTTAGTTGTTTTACAATATATAAGATCACCCTAAGGATCTCTTGATACTATCATCTTTCCATATACAACTTTCATACACCAACAAATATATCAAAGCGAGAGCCAAGAGTTTTGCTTTCCCAATGCTTTTGGAGCTTACGGAGGTGTTGCAGTGGAGAATCCAGAGATCAAATCCATCTGCCAAATTGGTTTTATGACAACAATTTTCTTGTTTATCTTTTCTTTTGTTATGAACTAATTTTCCTTATGTAATTTTATTTTGAATATGTCAATTTAAATTAAAGTAATTAAGAAAAATAAAATCATACAATTAAATTAAATTTAAAAAAATTAATATAATGAAATTGATATAAGAGAAATAATAAAAAACAAATATCAAAAACCTTGCGCGATAAAATATTTGGTCGTGCAAACTATTAAATTAGTTTAAAATTTTCAAAAAACAAAAATTAAAAAAAATGAATATTTCGTCGCACAAAGCTTTGCGCGACGTTCACATCGTCGCTCAAAGTACACTTGTGTGACATTAACTTTCGTCGCGCAAAGTATATAATATTCGTCGCGTAAAGTAATTAATATTCGTCATGCAAAGTTGTTATTGTCCGTCGCGCAAAGTTTTCAGGATTCGTCGCGCGAAGTAATTAATATTCGTCGCGCAAAGTTGTTATTTCGTCGCGCAAAGTCGTCATGATTCGTCGCGCAAAGTGGCTTTGTGCGACGAATAATTTTCGCCGTCGCGCAAACCCTTTCTCCACGAGTTTTGCACGATCAAAATTTCGTCGCGCAAACTATGCGCGACGAAATTTCCTTTGCACGACCAAAACTCATTCGTCGCGCAAAGTGTTTTTTGTAGTAGTCTCTCTCTCTCTCTCTCTCTCTCTCTCTCTCTCTCTCTCTCTCTCTCTTTCTCTCTCTTTAAAAATTCTACAAAGCCCAAGGCTTTGACTTTTGCTTTGGCTAAGGTTGCAATGCTTTGGCAGAACCAAAAGGAGGGGCAATGTTTGGTTGGATTAAACTGTAAATGTGAATGAAGAGGAGGGAGAGAGAGAGAGGCAAAGAGTATGTTTGGGAGGGGGAGGTGAAGCGCTGGTAGAAAGAGGACACAGATGGGACAGTCATGGTGCAGTTGTTTTTTTTTTTTTTGGGTTTAAAGTTTTAAAATATTTAAAATAATTTTTTTTTAATTTAAAGCCACGTGGCTTTATACCATTGGATGTGTGGTTTTCTAGATTTTATTATTTATTATTTATTTTGTTATTTGTATTAATATTATAAACTTAACCATTTTTTATATTAAATTTTAAATTTTAATGAATTTTTTAACAATAATTTAACAAAATGAACAACATTGGTTAATAAAGTAAAACGCAAGGACTAAATTGGCCAAATTGACTAAAACACAGGGACTAAATTTGCCAAATTGAAAACACAGGGACTAAATTTGCCAATTAACTAAAACACAGGGATTAAATTTGCCAAATTGAAAACACAGGGACTAAATTTGCCAATTGACTAAAACACAGGGACCATTTTAACATTTAACCCCTTTTTTTAAATAAAAAAAACATTATTTGTATATATATCCGTTTTTTAGGTACAATTGAGCTAGAGGAAGTGAAACAATGAATCAACCCAAAGTAAGTGCCTATGTTTCTGTTTGGGCTTAAAATTGGCGCACCCAGGCCGAAAAATAAAAGCCCACGATCCTGGGCCATTCGTTTTAAAGTCAGCCCATCAGCACATCCAGCCCATTAAGTGATGCAAGCAGGCCAATATCACGTGGCCCAAAGAACGTTGGAAAAAACCGGGCCGCGAAAAGGGCCAAAACAGTTCCAAGCCAAAAGAGATGGGCCTTGACAGTTTCGATTAAAAGGGACTGTGCCCATGAACAGGAACAAAATTCTGCTGCCAGAGGATTGTTTATCTAAAGATATTCTGTTATTTTTTATAAACACTATTTTTAAGAGATAGGCAGACTTTGGTTCTCTGAAAGGAAGAGAAGCGGGAAACAGGGAGTTGTTCAAAACTGAGAACTCACCATCTCAAAACTGCAGACTCTTACAAAAACTGGGAACTCGCGAAAGATGGGAGACAAGCATGGCACCCCATCAAGATATTCACTTCAGTGGAGTGCCTGGTCATTAGAACAAAGATAGAATTCCTTTATTTTTCTTCTTTTATTCTGGCCGCCCATTATTAAAAGATGAAAAAAGCCCTACAGGAAAACATTTCCTATAAATATCAGAGAGGGCGAACAGACAAGGACAACCAACCAACCCAACCAAAAACTCAGTCAAAAGACAAACACTCAAAATGATCACTTGATCACAAGCAGATTCCAGACGAGACTCAAAGTCTGAAGCATTCCAATCTCAAAAGCTTCCCAGGCAGCTTGCAGAACCATCTTGTTCACAAAACAACAACAACGAGACTTCTCTCGTTACAAACTTGGTTTAGTAAAAGCCAAAGACAAGCAGAGTTTGAGTTTTCTCAAATACGAAAACCTCAACAAATTTATGAAAAGCTCTGGCTGAAGCAGCACAGGTGTCCCAGGTACAGATTCCAACTCAAGTCCAGCCACTTCTGCCCCCTTCAGACTGGATAAATCTCAGTTCTGCCCATCCAAAAGCCTCCCAGGGCTTGAAATAGATTAAAACTCTGCCAAACTCAAGCTTTGGTATCGATTTGCAGCCAACACTTTTCAGTAAAAGCTGTTTAAAGTCCAGTCCAGGCACAGGCACGTCCGTCCAGTCCAGCAAGGCACACCCAGTCCAGCCGAGATGGAAGCGCAACCCTCCTTTCCATCTTTATATAGTCAGTTTTCCCTTTTTGAGTCTTGTAAAAAGGAGTTCTGCCTGTAAAAAGGAGTTCTGCCTGAAACAAGTGAGTTCTGCCTGTAATAAGGGAGTTCTGCCCTGAAATCAATCCATTCTGCCGTCATCCATTCTGGCCAGGAACTACCGATTTTATACTGAGATAAATTATGAAGTCTTTACCAGTCTAAGGCATAGAAAAGAACTTACTTGGGAGATATTCCTCACCCAAATTCACAATCGTTTGCTCAAAGTCAATAGCTTGGGGCGCAAGTTATTCTCTTTCAAGTCTGTTAGAATTGAAAAATTGCTAACAGTGGCACGCTCAACACACAAAGAAAGTTAGTTCACTGACCAAACAATGGTTTTTGGATTAATGAGGAACTTTACCCTTCCATCTCAGGAAACAAATCAAAACGGGTGAACAGTTTCAATGTTTGAAAACTCCACCAATTCTAGATGGCATTCGGAGGTAGAAATCAAATAAGAATCACATATTATGCACACAAAATTTAACAATCTATAAATTAACATTGTCAACAAATCAATTGTCTGTCAAATTCTTTTCGCAATTTGACCCATTTGATCAGACTTGGCGGCTACTTACCCATTTGATATCCAAAATCCCCTTTCAACTTTATATAAGGGGACAAAAGAAACTGGACACTTTACCAACTTGGAATAAACCAATAAGACAATACATATTGCCACCGCTCGAGAGAAAAGGATATACACCTACGAAAGTATACAAATTTAAAAAATTGGTAAAATCTTGAGTGGAAATGTTTGTCCTATAATTAATTTGTAAATTCGTTAGTAAATGTTTTTGCGGTGGCTATTTCGCCAAAGAAAGAGGCATATTTACGGGAAGTGTTTCAACTATTAACCCAAAAAAAAAAAACGTATTCATATGAATAGTAAAAATTGACTTGTGGTGAAACCTTGTGGATTCAGCGACATGCAAGTTATTTTAAAGGAAATTTAGTTTTTTATTACTGAATTTTGGGTTTTTGTCTTTTCAAAATTAAATTAAGTCTAATTAGACATTTATTCGCTTATATATATATAATATACATTTCCCTTCTATTGAGGGATTCCTCAAATATTTATTTGAGGGACAACTTTAAGGGTCCTGTACAAATTTTTTTTCAACGATCCAAATCATCTATTTTTTAAGTCTACATTCATAAATCATCCTTGCAAAAAATTAGACAAATCGGAAACCGTTTCAATATCCAATTGTGTCATACAAAATCAATGAACACGGCGCTTTAAGAAAGTACTAAAATTTCAATAATTCAATTGAGTGGTTAAAT
This sequence comes from Prunus fruticosa, assembly GCA_018703695.1. Lineage (NCBI taxonomy): Eukaryota > Viridiplantae > Streptophyta > Magnoliopsida > Rosales > Rosaceae > Prunus > Prunus fruticosa. The sequence goes on from CM031922.1 coordinate 16,161,536, forward strand.
GACATCAAATTCAAGTGATTTTATGTAGAGATGATTTTTGAATGAATATCTACAATAGTGCTCATAGTTATACCTTAAATACTATGAGCAATGCTGGAATCTAATTGTTTTAATCAGCTAGAATCTAATAATAGTGCTCATAGTTATACCTTAAATACAATATTGTTAAAATTATCTGAAAAAGCCCTTTTGAAAGGATATGAAACTAGATACAAAGGAAAACATAAAGGAATAAAAATATATGGGTTAATGCAATGCTGGAATAAGGTCTCTAACATATATTGTGTAGGAGCAAATATTTTCGTCTCCAATCACAGCACGCCACGTGGAAAAGAAGATTATCCTTTAAATTAATTATTTAAACCTATTTATTTGGTTAATTAATTAATAGGGATAATATCTTAATTATAAGATATTATATTTATTTAATAAGATAATATCATTAATTGGGATATTATTCTAATAAGGGGATAATATCTTAATTATAGGGTATTATCTCATCTTGTGCCCCTGCCCGCCGCCTTATATACCAATTGAGTAAAATTGATATTTATAAATAATGATAATATATATTTGTTGATATTGATATATTTTTTTTTTATGGAATGAAATTTATGGATATGATGATATTGATTGATTGATAATCATATTATTGAGGTTGAATATTGACTGTTATGTTATATTTTCTATTTATTGATAATGTTTTATTGTGATTGACATTATAATATTGACATATTCATATGATGATTTGGATAAAAATTATTGATTGATTGAATTAATTGATATGTAGAATTATGAAACGATTTTTAGAAGAAAATTATCTACGGATAGTCCTTATCCATCTAATCCGGGGAGGTCAAGTGCAAGACCAATTGAGGGAGATGAGATATTGGCCATAATGGAACATTTGTGTTGATAACGAAGCTATAATACAACGTTTTCAAAATATGAAAACTCGTTGTGGACAATTGTAACTTGTATTGTTAGTTTTGTCATAAATTATGAATGAAAATACTATCTTTCTATTTTTTTAATATTATTTTCTTTATAAAAAAAATTTCAAAACTTTTACGCTATAACCTTTCGCTCCGCCATTGATGGCATTGCCATAAGTTTTGGTGTTTTTTTGTTGTTGTTGTTAATCTTATATAGAAGGAAGTACGTGCTGTGCATGAGAATAGTAAGCAATGATTAAATAAATTTCTTTGCAAAACACACGTGCATGCAATTAGAAGGAGGGAAAGTTCCATATTTGAATGAATAGTGAAACATGGAATAGTAGCCGCTAATTCTGTTGGAGTTTCTTAAATACAGCACACATAGTCTAAACTACAATGATCGGAGGTTTCTCACATATAATATATTGAAATGTCAAAATCTAAAATCACTGATCTGCTAAGTCAAAATTCTTTTTAACTAGACCTGTTAGCTTAATGACTGCATCATAATGCCATCTACAATTGGCTGGGTTTTCAAAAATTGAAACACTTTGTACCAAATTATTATATAATATACTTCAGCTTTAGGCACTTTAATTGGGCTTCTTCTTTTTGTTGATTTATTGTTTCACTTCCAGGGTAACTGTACCCAAAAGAGGATATATCATACAATAAATTAGGTGACTTATTGGATAATTATTCAAAACGATTTGCCTTCATGTACAGTATTCTATAAAAGGAATGGTCAAACTTTTGAATATATTTTTCTAACTAGATTTATTTATTTATAAATACGCCGCTAATTTCGAAAACAGGCTCTCTGATCCAGGGGGTTCACCAAGTTTAGGCAATGGTTTTGTTGAGTGTCTATGCTTTTAGTTCTCATCTGCTCCTATGGATTTTGACCCTTTTTTTTTTTTTTTTTGTCTTCTCTTCTTGAAAACCAGGGTAGCCTCATCCACTTGATGAATATATTAAACAGCAATGTCTTAGAAGTTATAATATTTTCCATTACTCTGTTTAATCATCATTAACCAATCACCGAATTGTAAAATCATGGACTAAACCAATTTGTTAATTTAAGCACTATCCACATTAATGAAGGGGCAAAACAAACTTATATATATCATTACTGTTAAGAATAGGTATAAGATTAAATATCTCTTTTTCCTTTTCCTATCGTTTTGACGTATTAAATGAGATTATTGAAGGACATGAAGGGGCAATTTCATGTAATTATTTGGGTAGAAAATTTGAAATTTTTGAAAAAATTGATTCTTGACAATGGTCAAACTTTTGAATATATTTTGCTAACTAGATTTATTTATTTATAAATATGCCACTAATTCCTTATTACGATATATCCTTTTTGTAGGTACAATTACGCTGAAGGAAGTGAAAGAATAAATCAACCCAAAGGAAGCGCCTGAAGCTCAAGTATATTGGGTACATACGTAGAGTTTTAATTTGAACAATTGTGTGTCAAATTTGTTTCCACAATTTGACCCATTGGTTTTTTTTGGTCTGAAAAAGTTTGACCCATTGGTTATAAGAGACTAAATCAGACTTAGCGGCTCTACTCACACATGCACCATTATACATATTACGTGTTTGAATATAGCAGTTCAGTTTTGGGATTAGGGGGGGAGACAAAAACTCATTCAAATATGAAAGTTTTCATTTCCCTTTGTACCATGACATTCTACGTAGTTTCCCCCTCAAACCCATTCAATGCCCATCTGTGTTTTGTTCTCATTTGCAGCACGTACTTCCTCCTCTATATAAAGGCCATGAAGCCTGCCATCCAGAGCCAACTTATACTTAGCAAGATTATTACCAACAAAAAAACCTCAAGTTATGGCAATGCAATTACGATCTTTTCTCTTAGGCGTGCTGCTACTAATTGGCTTTGCATTGACAAATAGCAAAGCAGATATTAGAGCTCCACCCACGCATTTTGACACTGCTTCTCTCAATAGGAGCAGCTTTCCAGAAGGGTTCATATTTGGCGTAGGTTCTGGATCTTACCAAGTAAGTCCTTCCTTCTTATAGGCTTTAATTTAATTTGTGTTCTGATTTAGGGTTTTCTTTTAAATTCAGACCAAGCATCGATCCATGCAAGAATATTGACATCTTCTTCATTGTGTCTCTTGTGTATTTCAGTATGAAGGTGCTGCAAACGAAGGTGGTAGAGGACCAAGCATTTGGGATAGCTTCACCCACAAATATCCAGGTCTGTCCAATCAAATCACAAATTAGTTAAAATAACAAAATGGTATTACTTTTACTCTAATGCTCTAAATATTTAATTATATTTCCAATGATTAATTGCAGAAAAGATTAATAATAGCAGTAATGGTCATATCACAGTTGATCAATATCACCACTTCAAGGTTCGTGACCCAATATCCACATATTAAATTTTGAAGCATGAAGAAAACTCAGGATATTGAAGATAACTCCCTATAATGTTTACCTCTTTCTCATAAAATGTTTTATTGTTATGCACTGTAGGAAGATGTGGGGATTATGAAGAATATGGGGTGGGATGCTTATAGATTCTCTATCTCATGGTCAAGATTACTACCAAGTAAGTTCATCCACATCCTCACATTTGGTTGTGACCAATTGTCAATATTTCTGCCTTCGTGTTGATTTTAGCTTAAGTAATGTGTCCAAGTTTTCTACAGAATAATATAACAAAGATTTTTGTTTCAATTAAAATAATTAATTGAAATAACTGAAGCAAATTTTTTTTTTTCCAATGATAAAATAAATAAACGTCGAAGTTCAAGTGTCGACATATAGTCCATCTTTTTTAAAGTTAAGTTTAAATTGTATCGATGCACTTATTTCTTTATTTTCTGGTTTTGTTTTAATTATTAGATGGAAAGTTAAGTGGAGGAGTGAACGAGGAAGGAATCAAATATTACAACAATCTCATCAATGAGCTCTTACACAATGGTGAGTCATCCCACCTCACATCATCAGTAATTTATACAATAATTATTTCATGCACTCATTTTTATCAAACTTATTACTCGCTTTTATTGATCATGCTATTTATAGGTCTAACGCCATTTGTGACACTCTTCCATTGGGATCTTCCCCAAACTTTAGAAGACGAATATGGTGGTTTCTTAAGCCCTCATATTGTGTAAGTGAAGAAATTAGTCCTCTGAATCGTATTAATAATTTAATTAATAAATACAATTATGACATTTACATTCTGAAATATGTATATACAGCAATCATTTTCAAGATTACGCAGAACTTTGTTATAAGGAATTTGGTGATCGAGTAAAACATTGGATCACACTCAATGAGCCATATACCTTTAGTAACTATGGTTACGCAATCGGGTCTAATGCGGGACGATGTTCCACTTGGCAGCAGCTAAACTGCACTTGGGGAGATTCATCTACTGAACCATATTTGGTAACACACCACCAGCTCCTTGCTCATGTAGCTGCCGTAAAATTGTACAAAAATAAATATCAGGTACAATTCATTAGTTTTTTTGTTTGTCATAATATTGGATTCTAAGTTGCAACAAGAGAGCGACTAGTTTACTTTTTTGTGACTCTAAAACAAACAAACTATATGTTCTTGTGCAGGCATCTCAAAATGGAGTGATAGGGATAACACTGGTGTCACATTGGTTTGAGCCCCTATCAGAAGAAAAAGAAAATAAAAATGCTGCATTACGAGCTTTGGATTTTATGTTCGGATGGCAAGTGTATTTTGAATTTACTTATGAATATAATATTTACTACTTACTAGCGAGCAATATATAATACAACAACCAGTTAATGCTTGAAATTTTTACATTCTTGTAGGTTTGTTGAGCCATTGACAAGTGGTGACTATCCTCAAAGCATGCGATCTCTTGTCGGAAGCCGATTACCGAAATTCACGAAAGAACAATCCAAGTTGCTAATTAGTTCGCTTGATTTTCTTGGACTAAATTACTATGCTGGTTACTATGCAAGTGATGCACCTCAAAATAACTCTCTATACGCAAGCTACGCAACAGATGCTGGCATTAATCTTTCATGTGAGTAAAAATTCAGAATTTAATTCATGCAATTTAAGTTTATAGACAAATTAGATTCTGATATTCATATGTGTTGTGGCAGCTGAGCGTAACGGGGTCCCCATCGGTTCAAAAGTACACATCAAATTACAAGATTATGCCTTTATGATTTTGACTATTAATTGTTTTGCACTTACAAATGTGACTCCTAAAAATCTAAATATCTTCAAATTTGGGTGCAGGGTGCTTCGGAATGGCTAAATGTTTATCCACAAGGAATTCAAGATCTTTTACTCTACATAAAGAAAAAGTATCACAATCCAGTCATTTATATTACTGAAAATGGTAATTATTTCTAGCCTTAAGTAATTGCATGATCAATGTTTCACATAATTTTGGTGTAAAACACACACAAGTAGTACAAAGTCTCTAAATTTAAAATGTATTATATTGTAGGTGTGGATGAGTTCAATGATCCGAAATTATCACTTGCCGAAGCCCTTAATGATACCCATAGAATTGACTACTACAATCACCACCTTCATTATGTTCAAAGTTCTATTGAGTAAGTGTATTAACAAATTCATTTAATATATATGTATATGGTCTAGCTTTAGATTTTGAGTTATTGATTCATATTATTGACATAAATATATTTAATTTATTTTTAGCAATGGTGTCAAAGTGAAGGGATTCTTTCCGTGGACATTGCTAGACAACTTTGAATGGAGTTCGGGATACAGTGTTCGATTTGGTATTACCTATGTAGATTACAACGATAGGCTTAAAAGGCACCCAAAACTCTCGGCGCATTGGTTCAAAAGTTTCCTTGAGAAGTATTGAAAACTTCAGATTATATTCATCATTCAATATTTGTATTTAATTCAATAATGTGAATTTTATGTATGTACAATAATTCTAGAGATTCCAAATTTATGTACATACAAAATTTGAATTCCAGATTTGTGTACATACAAAATTTGAATTCCAAATTTGTGTACATACAATAATTTCAATTTTAGCCCTTGTATAAGATTAAATTTCCATTAAACCCTCGTGTAAAATTAAACATTGATTTTTAGTCCTCTGATGATTGTCAACATACTCATAATTATGAAACTCATTTGTTTGTAGTTCTTTGACCGATTGTTCCTAATTTTCATCTATTTGTGTACTTTGACCATTATACCACAGTGACAAAAAAAAAAATTGAAATTTAGTGGCCCATTGTTTAGAGGCTACAGTGCGGCTCATGATGTATGGCTTGAGTCACGAGTACGTATGCTCAAACTGATCATTAATCGAACTTGAGGCTCAACTTCAGTGACTCAAACTGTTTACTTGTTAGAATCTCATAAAACATAATCCTAACAAAAAAATAATCAATCAAATTGGATATCTATTATTTAGTTATGGTCAAACTGTAAGCTTCACACAGAAAAGTTTCTATTCTCCATGTTTTTTTCTTTAGATGGGTTAGAGATCATCATAGAGGTTGTCCTTTTTTTTGTCAATCTGGTAATATCATTAAACCAGGGCGAGGAACACGCGCGTTACAAAAGCACAAGTCTAAAAGACAAAGCGGCAATAAAAAACCAGAAGCCTAGACCAACAAAGCTAAAATAAACTAGAGTGGTAATGCGAAAACAAGCAGAAGGCCTCAGTATTTCAGATTATTGATCTTATAATTGACAAAGACGAAAATATCTTCAATGATTCGAGTCATGCATGTTTGATTTATAGTGAATTCCGCACAAATCTAGGAACCCAAAAAAAAAAAAAATTCAAATGTTTCAGTACATAATGGTAAGATGTGAAATTGAGATGGAATATTATGAGAAGAGCAAAAGAGACAACAATATATGAGAAGAAGAATTTGCAGAAATCTTTTGCAGAAAAAAAGAGAATTTGTTCTTTAAACAAATAAAAACAAAGAAGCCGAACACTTGGATTACTGCAGAGGCTCGCAACAATCCATCTTGCTTTAAAATTTTCACATTAACAAAATAAATTTATTCTACATATGCATGCCAAAATTAAGAATAGCACTGATTCCATATAAAATTCTAGGCAACTCCAAGTAAACCCCCGCACACCTTAAAATTCATTCTCCCCCTTCCCTCTTCAAAGCCCCTTCCCATTCCTCCTCTCACTATGAAGGAACACCTACCCTCCACACACAAATTCCCTCAGCCCACCAAAACTGAATCGATTTTCCTCTCTATAGAAATCAAAGACTGAATAACCTCACAAAATCAAAATAGTTCTAAATATTTATCTCCAGAGTTTTAGAATTTCTATAATTTTGAGCAATTTCTTCCACCATTCACCATGCCCACCACCCAACACCTCCTCCACCACCTGCCTCTCTCTCTCTCTCTCTCTCTCTCTCTCTCTCTCTCTCTCTCTCTCTCTCTCTCTCCCATATCCCCACCCTCTTACCATCTTTCCCAACCACCATCCCCACCGCATCGTCCTAGCCCAGCCACATTCGCATGAAGATTCCTAGAATGTTTTCTAAGAAACATTACAAATATATATATATATATCAATGTTTTCAAAGGCGAGGCGTAAAGGTGAGGTGTTTTTAGTAGCGCTATGCATGACATAAGCCTTGAAGCGTTGAGGCGTAAGCCTTTTGAACATTAATTTATTTTAATAAGAAAAATTTATGAATAATACAATACGATTAAATTGTACAACTAATTCTTATTCAACCATAACAATCTTTTAAATATAATCAAATATAAGTACTAATTGTCATTCAAAGCATAATAATCAATCCCAAAACATAAAATATTTATTCAACATCAAAACAAAAACATAATTCACCCATCCCACTCCTCAACACTAATATCATTCAAACTAGCATCACTATCATATTGATCAACTGTATCAATATAAAAAAAATTATACGGAACTTCAAATTACAGTTTATTACAGTCAAATTATAAAAATATGATGCATGTACTTAAAAAAAAAATGAATTACTTGCAGTCGAAAGATGAAGAGAATTCTTGAAATTGATGGAGTTATCTGGTAAGGGTCTAAATTAGGGTTTTACTTGTACTATACAACATACATATATATATAGTCCATGTGTTAATATATTAATTTAGAGAAAGGAAGAAGAAAAAAAAAAGGTAAGTAGAAAAGCTACAGCGGGTTGGAGTTAAAAAAAAAAAGAAAACGAAAAAAAGTTATTAATTCTTGCTTACCCACTCCAATTTTATCCACTTACACTCCTTTTTTTAGTTATAAAATGGAGTGTAAGTGGATAAAATTGGAGTGGGGAAATCACCACTCTAAGTTTATTATAATAAAGGTAAGGAAAAAAAACTGAAACAACGTTTTTTTTTTTCAACACCAAGTGAATCGAAGCGTCGTGATAAATTTAAAGTTGCTTACTCTAGGCGTTGAATCTTTGTAAGATTGTTTAATAATAATATGGTCTTAAAATTTTGTAGATGGGTTAATAATAATATGGTGCATTCTAAATTTGTCTAAAAAAATTTGTGAGCTTTTATACGTTGACCCTCGAAGAGGAGATTCCTGAATCCGCCACTGCCTACAAGGATGTCCCTTAAATAAGCTTATTTGAATAATCTCTTAACTGAAACTCCCTTTATATATATATATATATATATATATATATATATATATAAATAACGTGCATGCCTATTTGAAGTTATGAGTCAATTAAAAGAATTGCTTGTTATTGCATTGATATGTCTCTTTATAACTTCAATATTCGTGTTTTTTGCATTTAGAATAATCTTCAAGTTCCAATTTATGGAACATGGTTTGCTCAGAATTATTGTTGATCCATTTGCTGAATCTTTTATCTTTTTCTTTTTTGATATGTGTCACGGCTTTTGGATCTCTTAGTATGGGATATAATTGTTTTAATTAGCTATAATCTAATAATAGTGCTCATAGTTAGTGGTGGATCCAGGAATTTTCATTCCAAGAGTCAATCTTTTCCTAGTTCTCGAGCAAAACTAAAACTAAAACAAGACTCAAAACAATCTTTCTGAACATTTTCATATACTTGCGAGTATTTATAGTTGGGTGATTAGCACATTAATTTGTGTCGTCACAATTAAAAAAAAAAAAAAAAAAAAAAAAAAAAGGAGAAAAATGCATTTTTAAAAAAGAGCAAACAAGGAACTACATTAACTTTAAAAACATTTATTTTAAAATATATATATATATAATTATTAAGTACAAAAAAAAAAAAAACAAAAAAGTAAACATGGGACTACATTAACTACAAATCATGATTTTTTTTCTCCCCTTGTTTCCTTTCCTCCTCCGTCATTTTCGCTTTGTTTTTCACTTCGCGTTTTTCACTCCGTGTTTTCAGACTTTCCACCTCGAGCTACACACCCGTGTTTTCAGGCTTTCCATCTCGACCCACTTTATTAAACGGGTTATAATGGGCATCTTCTACTCTGAAATTGCTAGAGCAGACTATGTAGAGTTGATGCATGTCCTACAAGCAAGGCTAAGTATTGGCTAAGTATGAAAAATGGTTTTTTGGAATAATCATTTTCTCAAGATAATTTTTGGTGGCTTTTATTCCTTACACATCAAATAAGAAAACTTGATTTTGTGGGATTTTATTATGACATATATATTGACTTAATGAGCCATCATTTTTAGCCTAAATCGTATTTTGTATTAAAACCGATTTTTCATATTTTGATTTGGCGAGAATTTGATTTTCTAGTATTTTTATTTGAATCCAATGGGGGGTACTTCCTTATTTACATTGTAAACTTAAGTAAATTTTGTTGTCCTTTTACTTTCATTTATTTTTATATTACTCAATTTACTTACATGCTGAAAATGAAAATAAGAAATTTGTATCATTCCATAACTTTGTATATACATTCCCCCTCTGTTTGAATGAGAGAATTTTGTTAAAATCCCATTACCCCTATGTTTTATTGGGCAGTAGAAGGGATTTTTTTTCAAAAAAAAATAAAAACACCTAGGCCAAAACCTCGTTTTGGTTTTTATTTTTATTTTATTTTTTTAACACTTAAGTTGAACGACTTCGTTTTGACGTCAAGAAAAAATAATAATAATAATAATAAGAGCACTGGGCACTGAGCTTTGCTTCTGTCCTCTGGCTGTAGGCAATGGCTGCTCCCTCTTTGGGCCATTTCATCAAACACCTTCCGGGCAATTTGCAGAGGTCAAGTTCTTGAACTCCTATGGTGGCTTTTGGATCCCTCAATTAAACTTATTTGAGAGACACCCTTATAAGGCCAATTCCATATTGTATTTCACTAATCCAAATTGTTTATTTTGCAGATACTCGTTCAAAGATCATCTTTACCAAAAATACTTGAATCTGATATCATTTGACCACTCAATTAAATTATTGAAATTTTAGTACTTTCTTGAAGCACCGTATTTATTGATATTATAGGACACAATTGGATATCGAAAGGGTTTCTAATTTGTCTAATTGTTTTGCAAGAATGATATATGAATGAAGACCTAAAAAATAGATGGTTTGGATCATTGAAAAAAAATTCGTAAAGTACCTAAAGGGTGTCCCTCAAATAAAATTATTTGAGAAATCCCTCAATAAAAGGGGACTATATATATATATATATACCTATTAAAACTTCAATATTAGGTTTTATAAATTTACACTAAAGTATTCTAGTTCAAAACTATTTCTGATCTCTTTGATGAGTCTTTCATCTTTTTCCCACTTTATGCATGCAGTGGCTCTTGGATCTCTAAGCAGTGGCGGACCCAGCATATGCCTACTGTGGGCAGCTGCCCACACTTGAGTGTTTTGTTCACCCATCTAGCCAAACACTTTGCCAATAAAACCAAGACACTTGGCTAATATTTTGCATGCAAAATCCCCACTCAACACCCTAAATGAGTAAAGCCTTCAAAGTTTTAGCCCAAAACCTCTCCTATATTGAAAATATCAAGGCCCAAGACTTAATAAGATGTGGTCCAATATACAAAGCCTTAGATTTTGGCCCAAAATCATATATTAAAAAATTATTGAAATAGATTATGTGTTATAACATATATCGTATTGCTATGAAAACCTAGACTTTATAGGAGTCAGCTATGAAATTGTTTTTTACGCCCCCAGATGAACAAAAGTCTAGGTCCGCCACTGTCTCTAAGTATGGGGCATAACTGTTTTAATAAGCGAGAATCAAATAATAGTGCTCATAATTATAATTTGAATAAATTATTGTTAAAATTATATGAAACAGCTTTTGGGCAACAAATTATATGAAACATACATTGCAAAAGTCGTATAAAAGAAGCTCTTGCCTTTACAAACAAGGAGCTATATAATTTGGTATGATGATTGCCTCCTACATTACTCGAATGTAAATTTCTTTAATTCAACAGACACGACTAACGGAGTTTATGTGACAAATAAAAATTTCATTGATAATCATTTGTTTGAATGAAAAGTTGGTCAGTTGTTAACACAATTATGTACTAAAGCTTATGTTAGTCCGTTGTTGTTTCCTCATGGGAATCTGCATATTGGGGGAGTATCGAACAATGATTTAGTTTATGGTGCAGCTCAATTTACTGGTGATCTTTGTTCCATCTCTTGTTTGAATTGCCTTGAAATTGCAATGAGAGGACTTGCAGAAACCAATTATGGAAGGAATGGTGGACGAGTTTATTTTGGGAGTTGTTATGTCAAATTCAAACTTTGCCGCTTTATTTGTAAAGATTCAACTTGAACCATATTGCACGAGTATAAATTACAATAAATTAATACATGTCGAGATGATGTCATTAATATGTAAAAGCAGTGATTGGTTTTATTTTTTCTATATATGCCTAAGATTGTCTATTTTTTTAACGCAAAAGTTAGTCAGTCTTAACCCAATGTATTGAAGCTTATGTTAGTTTCTCATTGTTTGTATCTTGTGACATTCACTGAGGAGATAATTATTTCACCTAATTCTTTACGTGGTTAATGCTCGTATTATCTTTTGTGGTTAATGCTCCAAAACATTATTATCTCTTTATTATTTATGGAGGGAGGGAACCCAAATTTCGGACATTTTTCAACATTATAAAGAAAAGTAGCAACAGATTAAGAGTACTACTTAAAAATGCTTCTATTACTCTTTATTAAGAGTGTAATCGCATCCATGCTCCCATGGATGTTACACTTTCTTATATATATAGATGGTTATTGATCCAACCCCATTGAAACATTCAACTCTGAGCATGGTGCAATCGGTCATTTCTTCAACAATTCCCTTTTTTGCATTGTTAAATGTAAACAAAAATCTCCCAACAAAATTGCTGTGCACGGAATTGGAAGTGTCAGATACGTACAAGACCTATAAAATAAGAAGACAAGATATGACATATGCAAATAAATCAAAATAACATAGAGATTTATACTGGTTCGGCTTATAACTTACGTCTAGTTAGAAGACGACGAGAAAATTCACTAATAACGAAAGGAGAATACAGTGGAGTTAAATTTAGAACAATTTTTATTTACTAGTAAAAAAAAAAAAAACCCCTACAAAAAATTCAGTTATTCAAAATCCCATAAAATGCCTTCAATTGATTAATATGCTAAAGAGATAATTATTTATCATATAAGGGTGAAAAATATATATTATACAATAATTTTTTTTTTAAAGTATTATTCACCCATCAACTACAATATTCAGTAATCACTTAAGTTATTCACTTTTTTCATATTTTCCTTACACTTCCACTCAACTATTCTTTGTTATTAAACTATGTGCCATAAGAGAAGTTTATGTTAAGTGATATTTGGGGAGTAGGATTATAAATATATAAAAAAAGAACCCAAGTGTAAGAGTGAATGCTCTTAACAAATTGAACTACGAACCCCTAGTAAGAAAAGCCTATTCACAAGCGTATGAGTACATGTGGAGGGGTTAGCTAGTAATTTACTAAAATTTGTTAATTATGATAAATTATTGATAAGCTTTTTGGTTACATTAAAGGGAATTCTATTATAATCCTAATTATCCTAATTCATTTTGATACTCCTCTACCTCACCACTTGTGCTAACCCCCCAAAAAAAAAAGTTAGGGTTAACCACATAAAAGTACCTAACTTTTGGGAGTCGTTTCAAATTAGTACTCAACCTTTAACCTTTTGCACGTAGATACCTGAAATCAAGAAAAGCTTACAAATTAAACACTTAGTTAGAGCATCTCCAACCGATATATCAAAAGTGCCACATAAACATTTAACAGCTAGAAATAACATCTCACACACTCCAACCGATGTGTCAAAGCTAATGTGGAATGAAGGTTGAAGGTTGAGATGTTATTTTTGACATCCCAAAAGCAAGATGTCAAATGAATATTGTATTATTTTTTCTTTTCTATTCTTTTTAATTAAAAATAAATCAACACTAAAATGTAATAAAATAATAATTTAATTTGACATATCGGGTGGAGTGTACAGTTGTGTAAGATGTCAAATTGCCACATCAGCCATCAAATTTATATTTGATGTTTGGTATTTGACATCTCCCTTGGAGATGCTCTTACCCAGGCCATCAAAAGAGGCGTTAAGTGATGATGTGGCTTGTCCAACTTGGCATTTTAGTGATGAAGTGGACTACACATGGATTAAAAATTAATTGAAAAAATTATTTTCTAAATTAATTAAAAAATTAAAATTAAAATGAAAAATCTAAAAGAATAAAAACATAAAAATTAAAACAGTAACGACAGAGAAACCCACCCGCCATTAATCCCAGCCCCACCTTCACCTCTAGCCATCACCAAACCCAGCAACCGGAATCATTACAGGCGATGTATGAAGAGAGAAGTCTCCTGAACAAAGAAAACACCACGAAGTCTTCTCCTATAATTCTGCCATCACCAGATATTTCTCCATCTATCAAAGGAGATTGCTTTGACAGAAGCAATCTCATATTCTTTCCTATATGCAGACCACTGTATTTATTCTAGAGATATTTACTTACTGTTATTAGCTTTGTACAAAGTCAACTCTTGTAGTTATAAATTTGTGATGAATACAGCACAAACCTCAATGGGGTCATTCTTTAATCTAGTCTTCCTCTCAATCCTATCTCATTTTCTACAATATAAACGTGGCAGTGATGGTGGTGCGTAGACGAACCCACATCCACCCCCGCAACCCCTGCTTTCCCGCACACTCACTCACTCCTCTCTCTCTCTCTCTCTCTCTCTCTCTCTCTCTCACATAAAATAGTCATAGCACCCACAATCTGTTGGCGTGCCACGGGTCCAGCCCATGATGGAGTAGCTGTCCAAACTCCCAAGAGTTATTAGCAAATGCATTTAACTTGGAGAAACGCAAATTGGTGGCTGGTGCATTTGAAGATAAAACTGGGTAATTAATATTCCACATTAACGTATTTTTGATGGCTGATAAGCTCAAATGAATGAAGAGCATTAATGGTGTGTTTACTAGTCCGTAATCAGAATTGAATTTCAATTACAAATGATTCTTGCATTTATGTCACTCAAATAAGAAGTGGGGCTTACACAAAAGGGTCATGCTAGGGAGACCAATTTGTGTACTAACTCTCTAATAGAGGTGGAGCCCACCAATACAATGAATCCCACGCTCTATTAGAGAGTTGGTCTCCTAACATTTTCGTACACAAAATCAAGAATTCAACTCCTAATTTGGGAGGAATTGGACTCTTGAGTGGGACGTTATATTCTGAATATTAGAGAACCAACCCATCAAGAATTTATTTTTTCTACCCATTATATCCGCACACATTTTCCAAAATTCCAAATTAAAACGAAAAAAGAAGAATAATTCCAAAGGTTGTATCCAACAAGAATCTATTAAAAAATACTTTTACATTTTTTTCTATTTTTTAATTAAAAATTTGTATATAAAATAATTTATTTTTAGTTATTAAATTGGTTTCAATTCTAATTCAAGGGAATTTAGTAAACAACTTATATGGAATCAGTACAATTCCAACCCCGAATCCAAATAATTTAGTAAACAACTTCAATGGAATTTGGATTATGACTCCTCCTCAATTCAATTCATCATCAATATTCCTCCTCATCTGATTACGGATTAGTAAAGTATGAAAATTTCAAGAGGTTTCTACCATAAAGCAAGGTGCATGTACATTTCCCAATGGTATCAACGGTAGAATTGAATTACTACATTAAAGGCCAGTTTGGCATTGTTGTGCTGTGAAAATAATTACTATCAGATTTGTTTTGAGAGAAAACAGTTTGACATTTGGTAAATTTTTTGTTGAAAGTGTTCTTGGTACAATAATCAGTTTATGAGTGTTTGGTAAATTTTGTGTAAATTTTGTGTAAAAGTCCTGTGTAAATTTTGTGTAAAAGTACTGTGAGTTGTATCTAATGACTAAAACGGGTATACATTGAAATTATTTTTGTATTCAAGTGTTTGGTAAAAAGAAAAGCAATTTCATTTTCACTTTCACTTATATAATTTTTGTGTTTAATATGTTTTATCTAACCTTCACACCTAAAAATTATTTTAATCACAAAATAAATAAAGTATTATGTTAAAATTGTTAAATCATTGCAATATTTAAGTGCTATCAAGAATAAATAGTATATAAAATATAATCATGAACGAAAATTTCATTTATGATGAATAATGTTAGAAATACAAGACTTTATAAACTCAAAACCGTGTAGTTCACTAGTAAAAGCACTTCCAGCGGTTTGTTTGTCATGGCAAAAGGCCCTTGGACTACAAAAACCCACTCCACCAAGCAAATTCAACCCGTGCAGGAGGCGGGCTGCACCAAGACTAGGTAGGCCCGAAGGCAAGATCAGCCCAAATTGTTGCCTGATGGTGCTGACGTCAGCAAAGAAAACAATTGGAAAACATTCATAATTTTTTATTATAAATACCTAGCAATTTTTTATTTATTAATTCCATACCTATAAATAAAATTAATCCAATGTGAATAGTAATTGACTACTACAATTGCCACCTTCATTATGTTCAAAGTTCTATTGAGTAAGTGTATTAATAGACTCATTTAAAAAAATATATATATGCATATATGGTCTAGCTTTAGATTTTGAGCTATTGATTCATATTATTGACATAAATATATTTAATTTCTTTTTAGCAATGGTGTCAAAGTGAAGGGATTCTTTTCCGTGGAAATTGCTAGACAACTTTGAATGGAGTTCGGGATACAAGTGTTCGATTTGGTATTACCTATGTAGATTACAACGATAGGCTGAAGAGGCACCCAAAACTCTCGGCACACTGGTTCAAAAGTTTCCTTAAGCAGTATTGAAAACTTCAGATCATATTCGTCATTTAATATTTGTATTTAATTCAATAATGTGAATTTTATGTATGTACAATAATTCAAGATATTCCAAATTTATGTACATACAAAATTTAATTCCAGTACATTCAATAATTTCAATTTTAGTCCTTGCATAAAATTAAATTTCCATTAAACCCTCGTGTAAAATTAAACATTTTTAGTTCTTTGATGATTGTCAACATACACATAATTATGAAACTCATTTGTTTGTAGTTCTTTGACTGATTGTTCCTAATTTTCATCTATTTGTTTAAATTCTATTGTACTTTGACCATTATACCACAGTGACAAAAAAAAAATTGAAATTTAGTGGCCCATTGTTTAGAGGCTACAGTGTGGCTCATGTGTATGGCTTGAGTCACGAGTACGTATGCTCAAACTGATCACTAATCGAACTTGAGGCTCAACTTCAATGACTCAAATTGTTTATTTGTTAGAATCTCATAAAACATAATCCAAACAAAAAAAATAATCAATCAAATTGGATATCTATGATTTAGTTATGGTCAAATTGTAAGCTGCACACAAAAAAGTTTCTATTCTCCATGTTTTTTTCTTTAGATGGGATCATCATAGAGGTTGCCCTTTTTTTTTTGTCAATTTGGTAATATCATTAAACCAGGGCGAGGAACACGCGCGTTACAAAAGCACAAGTCTAAAAGACAAAGCAGCAATAAAAAACCAGAAGCCTAGACCAAAAAAGCTGAAATAAACAAGAGTGGCAATGCGAAGACAAGCAGAAGGCCTCAGGATTTCAGATTATTGATCTTATAATTGACAAAGACGAAAATATCTTAAATTATTCGAGTCATGCATGTTTGATTTACAGTGAATTCCGCACAAATCTAGGAACCCAAAAAGAAAAAGAGAATTTCAAATGTTTCAGTACATAATGGTAAGATGTGAAATTTAGATGGAATATTATGAGAAGAGAAAAAGAGACAACAATATATGAGAAGAATTTGTAGAAGTCTTTTGCAGAAAAAAGAGAATTTTTTTTTTATAAACAAATAGAAACAAAGAAGCCGAACACTTGGATTACTGCAGAGGCGCGCAACAATCCATCTTGCTTTAACATTTAAAACTTTCATATTAACAAATAAATTTATTCTACATATGCATGCGAAAATTAAGAATAGCACTGATTCCATATAAAATTCTAGGCAACTCCAAGTAAACCTCCGCACACCTTAAAATCCATTCTCCCCCTTCCCTCTTCAAAGCCCATTCCCATTCCTCCTCTCTCTATGATGGAACACCTACCCTCCACACGCAAATTCCCTCAGCCCACCCAAAACTGAATCGATTTTCCTCTCTATAGAAATCAAAGACTGAATAACCTCACAAAATCAAAATAGTTCTAAATATTTATCTCCAGAGTTTTAGAATTTCTATAATTTTGAACAATTTCTTCCACCATTTTGCACAGACAACTCTGCCACCATGCCCACCACCCAACACCTCCTCCACCACCTGCTTTTTCTCTCTCTCTCTCTCTCTCTCTCTCTCTCTCTCTCTCTTGCGGCAGCCCCTCCCATATCCCCACCCTCTTACCATCTTTCCCAACCACCATCCCCACCGCATCGTCCTAGCGCAGCCACATTTGCCTGAAGGTTCCTAGAATATTTTCTAAGAAACATTACAAAATAAATAAATATATAATTAGAAATTCAATTTCAGATAAAATTATTATCTGAAATTCGAATATGTTAAATAGTTATTGTAACTGAAATTCGAATCTGTTAAAGGAAATAAGAGGAAAACACAAAATAACAACTCAGGGAAAAAAAAACCTGAAGAAAAAAATCCACAAATTTTCTTACCAAGACTTACTTCAATCTAAAAACAAAATCAAAATGAAACTCTCTTCGATTCTTGAAAGCTCATCAGATTTGAATTTATCTCTTACTCCTCCTTTTTAACCTAGGAAACATCACTCGTAGGGTACCACATATTTTTGTTCTACAACCGCAATATTTATAAATTTTCTAGCGTCGTAATAAATTTAAAGTTGCTTACTCTAGGCGTTGAATCTTTGTAAGATTGTTTAATAATAATATGGTCTTAAAATTTTGTAGATGGGTTAATAATAATATGGTGCACTCTAAATTTGTCTAAAAAAATTTGTGAGCTTTTATACGTTGACCCCGAAGAGGAGATTCCTGGATCCTCCACTGCCTACAAGGATGTCCCTCAAATAAACTTATTTGAAGAATCTCTCTCAACTGAAGCTCCCTCTTTATATATATATATATAACGTGCATGCATGTTTGAAGTTATGAGTCAATTAAAAGAATTGCTTGTTATTGCATTGACATGTCTCTTTATAACTTCAATATGCGTGTTTTTTGAATTTAGAATAATCTTCAAGTTCCAATTTATGGAACATGGTTTGCTCAGAATTATTGTTGATCCATTTGCTAAATATTTTAGTCCAACAATATGGTATAATATTTTCTGATATATTTCATTCTCCGAAAGGAGGTATTTATAATACAAGGTTACAAACCCTAATAGGATTAAACTAGGAAAAAAGTAGAATCCTAATTACATAATATCTATACAAAAGGAAATAAATAAAATCCTAATAGAATAAGAAGGAAATATCCTAATAGAATAGGATATCTCGCTAACACTCCCCCTCAAGTTGGAGCAAAGACGTCACGCATGCCCAACTTGTCAAGCAAGTTGAGAAAGATACTTGTAGAAACAGCTTTCGTAAGAATATCGGCTAACTGATACTCTGAACGGATGAAGGGGAAGGAAACAATCTCCGCATCCAACTTTTCTTTAATAAAATTTCGATCAACCTCCACATGCTTTGTACGGTCATGTTGTACAGGGTTATGAGCAATTGCAATCGCAGTCGTATTGTCACAATATAAATCCATGGGTTTCTTAGACCCAAAACCAAGGTCTCTCAACAATCTCCTCAACCATAGTAACTCATATACACCATGGGTCATCCCCCGATACTCGGCCTGAGCACTAGATTGAGACACCACCTTTTGTTTCTTGCTCCTCCACATAACCAGATTGCCACCAACAAACACAAAGTACCCAGATGTCGAACGCCTATTTGTAGCTGAACCTGCCCAATCAGCATCTGTGTACCCTTCCACATATGTACCATACTTGGAAAACATTAACCCCTTGCCAAGAGTTACTTTGAGATACCTCAAAATACATGTCACAGCTCTCATATGGTCTTCACTAGGAGAGTGCATAAACTGACTCACTACACTCACTGCATACGCAATGTTAGGATGTGTATGAGCTAAATAAATTGATTTCCTCACAAGTCGTTGATAGCGCTCCTTATCAGGTAGGAACTTGATCAGGATATAACCCCAACTTGTGATTCTGTTCACTAGGAGTATCAATTGGTTTACAATCCAACATTCCAGTTTCTGCAAGTAAATCCAACACATACTTCCTTTGGGACAAAAAGATACCATGTTTAGATCTGTCAACTTCAATCCCAAGAAAGTACTTCAAGTCACCTAATGATTTCATCTCAAACTCAAGACGCCAGATATTTCTGGAGATTTTGCATTTCTGCCTGATCATCTCCAATCACAATCATATTATCAACATAAATAATTAAAGTTGTCAATTTACCTTTATGACGCTTTAGAAACAAAGTATGATCTGAGTTACTCTGCACATACCCAAACTTCTTCATAGAGGCTGCAAATCTCCCAAACCACGCTCTTGGAGACTATTTCAATCCATTTAAAGACTTCCGCAACTTACACACAACACCATCTTTAGAGGTTACAGGAATACCATGAGGGAGATCCATGTAAATCTCCTCCTTGAGGTCACCATGGAGGAATGCATTTTTAACATCAAATTGTAATAGCGGCCAATCATGATTAGCGGCCAAGGACAAGAGTACGCGCACAGTATTGAGCTTTGCTACTGGAGCAAAGTTCTCCATGTAATCCACTCCATAGGTCTGAGTATACCCTTTTGCTACCAATCTTGCCTTGTAACGGTCAATGGATGAGGGTCCCTTTTGCTACCCATCACTTTGGCCTCTAGCAAATGTGCACCCCCGAATGTTATCGTGAGGTACCATTGTACTAGTTAAGTCATGCCCACCATTCCTGTGAGTGTAGGGGCTCAAGCAACACCTCATCATAATATAATATTGGCATTACTCGTTGCCTACATTCACAACATCAAATGTTTTGAAATGAGCCCTTTCAAAAATAAACACATACTTTGTGTTCCCCATATTAGGGTGAAGCACATTGTATTGGTTATGATTGATGAGGGTCCATAATGGTGGAAGGCCACGAAAAGATATTCAAAATACCTTTCCGTTTATCAACTTAATATTATTATTGGTTGAGGGAGTTTTAGGTCTCATCATACAACATTCATTTCAATCTCATTAAAATGAAATTCGGTCCTATCATAACTATTGGTCCAATTTGTTAGTAGCATATGGTACTCCCACTATTTGTTTTAGAAATCAAGGAGTATCTATCACTACTAATGAAAATTTTGCATTCTTACATTTTGGACATATAGTTATCTTAGGCCCTTAGGATGATTATGGACTTTAAATCTTTGATCCAACATGAGCCAAATGTTGGATCGTGGTCTAGGGAGGGTGATTCATTTTAATTACGCGTTTAACTAATTAAACATGCAATCCTAATCGGGCTTGAGGCCCATCTAACTTGAGCCTTGGACTTCATCTCCTTTTCTTTCTTCTTCTCCTTTAGCTTACATCATATGAAAAGCAAAGGCATGCAAGCCTTTTAACAATTACATAAGAAAAGAAAAGAAAAAGGAGAGACATGCAAGCCTCTTTAACAATTACATAAGAAAAGAAAAAGAGAGACATGCAAGCCTCTTTAACAAAAGAATTAAACCTTATTAATTACAAGCCCAATAAATGAATAAATCACATCCCATGGTTCAATCAAATTGATAGTCGGCCAATCACATAGTTCGATTTCAATTTGGGTCTTAGTCCATAATCATCCTTTCAACTACTTCAATCAAATTAAAATAATTGAACTTTAGAATGCAACTTAAAACATTTTGGGTTTTTAGTATATGGCCTAGTTCAAAACGTGGGGTTAAGTATGCAATTAATTAAAGACTCAAGGACCAAATCGCAAAGTAAAGTAATTGCATAGAAGTCCAAAACAAATAATATAATTGCATGAGGAATCCAAGAGGATTCCATAGTGGGGCCGGCCATGTGAAGTGTGTGTGTATATGACATGCATGAGAGTGTTGGTTTGTCCCATAAAAGGATCAAACATGCCTTATCAAGTTTCAAGGGAATATTTCTAAGACCAAGAGTGTGGTCTCCCATGCAAATAAGTTTCTAGGCAAGGGAATAATCCTAAGACCAAGAGAGTGGTTTCCCATGCAAACAAGTTCCTAGGCAAGGGAATAATCCTTCAACCAAGGAAACAATCCCAAAGACCAATGGCACACTAGGCATGCCTATGTCTTGAAGTTCTAATTTTCTATAAATAAAAAACTAGAGGAGCATGCTTTGACTAGGGGGACAAGAGGACATAGAATCTTGGATAACCAAGGTCAATGTCTTCATTCAAATCAAGACCAACACAATTTCGAAATTGAAACCCACCAAAATGGATCAAAAACTAGAACACATGCATTCATCTTATGAACTCACAAGAACATTCATATGAACTCAAGAACATTCATATAAACTCAAGAACACACATAACACAAAAATCATATTTTTAAGTGTCAAATTTCTTGGAGATGAAAGTGGCTATCAACATAGAAATTTTACAATGCTCAAGCTAGCATTGAAACATCACAAAAATCCCCAAAATCCAATATGGCCAAAACCCCCTTTTAACCATGTGTTCAAACTTTAATGCCTTCTCTTAAAACATCTATAACACTTAAAGATGCAAGACTTTTCAAAAAAGAAACAATCAAGGCTTCACAACACATAACATTTATGCCACAAAGAACTTTTACCCATATTCATAAACAAAAACCCAAAATGGTACAACTTATCACTTGACCTTGGCTCTAGATACCACTTGAAGGAAACCTTTAGAAAATCATGAGTTTCATTTGAACATCAACATAGATAAATAAAATCATGGCAACGGAAGCTTAAGCATGCATCTATGAGTTCAAAAACAAAAACTTTTCCCATGAATCTTTTAAGCCAAGTGATAGTTGTACTACTTTCCTAGAACAAAACTTCTAAGAAGATTGGAAGGAGGAGTTACCCTTGGTGCGTGCTTTCAACCCTATGAACGTATTCCACCAAAGTTGTTGAAGCTTGAATGGCTCCTTCAAAATCTCCACCTTGTTGTTGAAGCTTGAATAACTCCTTCAAAACTTCAACTTAGGAGGTTCTCCAAAAGTCACCAAAATAGGTAACCTCTAAGTCTCTTCATCAACTCGAGCTTGAGAAGAAGATGATGAGCTTAGTGAGAGGATGATGCTAGTGATCCTTCACTAAGATAGTATGAAAGTGTAGAGAGAATTTTGGAAGACTAGAGCTTTGTTTCTCTCTCTTGATTTTCACTTATGACACCTCTTGCTTGAAAAAGATGATAGTCATCTTTTACTTGAGTCAACAAGTTGACTCTAGCAACCAAAAGCCCATATGAACGTCCATCCCTTGAAATTGGGCCTCTTGGGCTCAATTTCATTTAAGTTGTCATGCAACCCAATCTCCATGTCCAAAAGGATAAAGCCCAACGAGCCCGGAATTCAAAATTCCCGTTTAAAGCCTATTCCGACATCACGTGTCGTTTAAATTAATTTCATAATTAATTTTGCCTTAACCAATTAACTAAGCTTAATTTATCTCTTCAATTCATCATCTCCATAACGGTTTCTCAAATAACTCAAGTTTAACGGTGTGCGATCCATTAGGTTCTAATTAGCATGGTCGTGGGCAATTTGAACTCTTCGTAATTGATTGTGAATTAAAACCCCTTTTTAATTCTCCATATTAGTTAGGATCATTAGTCCTAAGGGCTTCCACCATCCATGAGTGACACCTAGCAGTATGTCATGGATATCCAGGCTAAGAAGAACAAGCAGAGAACCTATTCAGTTGGAATTACAATGCAATACGGTCATTCCCTATTACAATGCTCTCAATCTCATCACTAGGGCATGGTGCATGTCAAACCCCTAGTGAGATTGTTGCGTCTTATATGATTTGTATTAGTATGACAAGAACATCCTTCTGGATCATACCAAATACTCTGATTAGAGATTTGCTTAATCATATCTTCCGAG
Organism: Prunus fruticosa; assembly: GCA_018703695.1. Taxonomy (NCBI): domain Eukaryota; kingdom Viridiplantae; phylum Streptophyta; class Magnoliopsida; order Rosales; family Rosaceae; genus Prunus; species Prunus fruticosa. The sequence continues at coordinate 16,185,145 of CM031922.1, forward strand.
CATTCTCCTTCTTTCCTGAAGGATAGAGATTCCATGTTATACACTCACATGTCTCCATGAGTTAATCGTGAATCCCAACAATGCTTGTAACACATTCGTGATTAGGACATGTCTTTATAGCATCATCAAAGATTCACAACCTTCCCACAAGACAACCATGGTGCCTCAGGTCTAAGGACTAATTTGCATTATTGCAACTTGGAGTTTCTTGTTTGACACATAAGTAAAATTTCCATACAAGAAACTCTCGTTTGATCGCGTTTAGTGAACTCATTCTCCATTGAGCACCTACATACTTGTCTTAGTGTCTCCACACAAATGACTTGAGACCAGTCATCCTCCCAATTAAGAAGACATAGCATGTACCGGTCTTTCCGGATTGTCAGTGCCCATTTGACAATCCTATGACTAGGAACATTTAGGGCATGAAGATAATAGAGGAAAGGTCTCCTGAATCTAACTTCCTTAGATTACTTTCTCTCTATCTCACATCCCTTGGACTTATTGTTTAAGCATGTGTAACTGTTAATGAGACATTTACTAATAAACAATAAACTTGCCCTTTAATAGGATTAAACATAAGTCTAATACATGAAATATCCTTAAAAGATTACACCATATGATTGGCTAGGGCATATTTCACGGAAGAAAGATGCCAAAGTATTATTCACATATTCACCTCCGTTATCTGTCCGAAATACTTTGACCCGAACATGAAACTCAGTAGACACCATAGTATAAAACTCTGGAAGGATGGAAGCAACATCATGTTTATTTTTCAGCAAGAAAACCCAAGTAAGTCGGGTACAATCATCAATAAATGTGACGAACCAACGAAATCCGTTCGAAGTAACGCGAGTCGAACCCCACACATCAGAATGCACTAAATATAAAGGCTTTGCAGCTTTCCTGTCACTCAAAGGAAACACAGTACGATGACACTTGGCCAAAATACATGTCTCACACGTAAAACTGGACTCATCACATGAGCGAAATATAGATGGAAAAATACGCTTAAGGTAGCCAAATGACGGGTGTCCTAAGCGACGATGCTGTAACCAAATTTGATGTTTGTCTTTGACACTGCAACTTTAAACAATATTAACGACACGATCACGAACTGGTGCAGAAGGCGATGTCAAATAATATAACCCCCTATCCGTTTACCATGCCCAATCACCTCGTGAGTCTTGAGATCCTGAAAATAGCAATGGGTAGGATAGAAAGTAGCAGAAGCATTAAGTGTATCAAGTAATCGACCAACAGATAACAAGTTACAATGGATATTGGGAACTAATAACGCACGAGACAAGGACGGAGTTGGAGTGAGAGAGATTGTGCCCTCACCAATAATTGGAGAGGGTAAGCCATTATCACTAGTTATGTATGGGTCACGGGTGGTACTAGACAACTCATCAAAAAAATTAGCATCATAAGTCATATGATCAAAAGCACCAAGTGTCAATTCTCTGTGCCGAGATCGCCGAGTTTGACGTTGAGCGAATCTTAATCGACACTAGCAGTTTGGTAAATGTCATCATCGCCGATGCGTTCAAAGAGCTTGGAGTAGACGCAGTCAGGTCAATCGGTAGCGTCAGCTTGCCAATCGTCTTCGGCGTGGCCCCGAGAAGAACTATGGTCTACTACCCGTTCCTCATTATGGACTACCCAACGACATATAATGTAATAGTCGGCCAAACGGCACTCACAGCGATAAAAGCCCACTTGTCGCCTCACATGTTACTCATGAAATTCCCCACCTATTACGGCACGGGGGCAATTCGGGCAGTTGAGCGCTCGAAACTGCTATTCCATGGCATTAATGTCGGCAGCCCCTCAAACAAAAGGAGACCTTCACGGTCGAGGGCTTGCCGAACGGAAGTAACCTCGTGGATGATCCCAGGGAAGAAACACCAACCTCGGTAGCACAACCTACCGAGGACATAGAAACCGTAGCCCTTGATGAAAGCCAGTTGGATCGGTGCTTGAGGATCGCTACCATGCTAAACGACAATCTCCGTTCCTAATTCATCCAGTTCCTTCGGTAACATTCGGAGGTCTTCGCATGATCCTACAACAACATGCCGGGCATTTCTCCTGACGTCATCGGCCACAAGCTGAGCATCTCCCACACCTTTAAACCCGTTAGGCAAAAGTGACGATCCTACGATGCCGAATGGTACGAGGCGATGAAGATCAAAGTGGAAAAGTTCATGACCATAGGCTTCATCCGGGAAGCCATGTACCCAGTCTGGCTTGCCAACTCTGGTAATGGTTCGGAAGGCTAAGGGCGGATGGCGAATGTGCTAAGACTATACCGATCTAATCAAAGCCTGCCCAAAGGACAGCTTCCCGTTGCCCCGCATCGATCAACTAGTGGATGCCACCGACAGCGAGCATACGGCGTTTATAACATATAAAGGCCTATACTGCTATAACGTCATGCCGTTCGGCCTGAAGGATGTGGGCGCGACCTACCAGAGACTGGTCAACCGAATCTTCGCCAGCAGATCGGTAGCACGATGGAGGTCTATGCGGATGACATGCTAGTAAAGAGCCGAACGGCAGGGGAGCATCTGGAGAATCTATCCCTCATGTTTGGCATCTTGAAGGAATCCTGAATGAGGCTGAACCTAACAAAGTGCGCCTTCAGTGTATCGTCGGGAAGGTTCCTCGATTTCATGATCAGCCAAAGGGGTATTGAAGCAAACCCCGAAAAAATTAAAGCCATAATCGACATAAAGGTGCCGACAACACAAAAAGAGATCCAGAGCCTTACCAGACGAGTTGCAGCCCTCACTCGCTTCATCTCCAGAGCCATCGACAAATGTGCATCGTTCTTCAAAGCCTTGAAAGGGGGTAAGCACCATATAGAGTGGACTGCCGAATGCGACAAGGGATTTCAAGACCTGAAGAACTACGTGGGCAAGGCACCACTGCTGTCGAATCCCCTCCCCGGGGAAATTCTTTATTTGTACTTATCGGTATCCAACACTGTCGTCAACTCAGTACTCGAGACGAAAGACCGGGCAAAGGTCAGGCGGTAGCCGATTTCATTTCTGAGTTAACGCCATCAGCATCGCCCCGGCTAATGAAGCAGATCCTGCGCCTCCCAACTCCCCGGATGCCAATACCTTCGATCTATCGAAACCAATATGGGCCTTGCACGTAGACGGATCGGCAAACCAGCATGGTTGTAGTGCAGGCCTCGGATTGACAACTCCCGATGGAGCCAAAATAGAGTATGCCCTACGATTCAACTTCCGATCATCCAATAACGAGGCAGAGTGCGAGGCACTTCTGGCCAGCCTTCGGCTCGCCAGAAGCATGGGCGCCCTTCAGATCAGCATTCATAGCGGATCACGGCTCAAAATATTCATAGCAGTCAGCATCCAATAACTCCCGATAGTACACCAGATGACTACTGATTTTGCAGCAAAAGATGCTTCAATGTCGACATACCTCACGTCAGCACATTAGCGCTGCGAAAGTTTCAGGCATATGAAATTCGGTAGATACCTCGAACAGAGAATAGCCATGCCGATGCACTCACTAGGCTGGCGTCGGCAATCAATGACAAGGTCGGTCGAAAGATCCCTATCGAGATCCTGGCCCTACCGAGCACCACCACTGCCGAAGTTTGCACCATAAGGCACATGGATGGCGCCCATCTACGCCTGCCCTGACGAACGACACCTGCCTGAGGATAAATCCAAGGCCAGGAAGCTACGATACCGACTCTACAAGCGTGTCCACACTACCCCCTACATGAAATGCATCACCGAAGAGCAAGGTGAATATGTCCTCGGGAGATCCACAGTGGCGTTTGCGGCGACCACTCAGGTTCCCGATCTTTGGGTACAAATCCTTCCAGCAAGGCTACTATTGGTCATCCATGCATCGGGATGCAACCGTGATGGTGAAGAAATGTGACAAATGCTAACGTTTTGGCAATATACCACACGTCCCTGCCTAACCACTCACGCCGATCATAAGCCCCTTGCCGTTTGCCCAATGGGGACTTTATCTGATCGGCCCAATGCTGCAGGGCAAAGGACAAGTCAAGTACGCTGTTGTGGCCGTTGACTGCCTTACAAAATAGGTTGATATTGAAGCTTTGGCCACCATTATGTTGTGTAGATTCAGCTGCACCAAAATGGATTCAGCTGCATCCTCAACTTGTGATACTCGCAAGTGCACGAGCCGTTGGTAGTTTAGCATATGTAAGTGCGAGGTCGATTCCACAGGGATTGGTGATTGAATGATCCAATTCAGTTTTCCTACACAAAACAGAAATGAAAACAAAAGAAGAAAAAAAGGTTTTGTACAACACTTGAGAACATGGAGACTTTTGGAAGAAAGGAGATTTGTGTTTGAGAAATGGGGAATTTGGAAGAAGAGAAAATTTAGTAGAATGATCTTATTACAACAATTGAGAACTACAAAGGGAAACTAAGAGAATTTGAGGGAGAGAAGGGAAAGGAGCTCTAGAGAAGTGTTTGAGAGCTCCCCCCTTGGGGATGTGTTTACAAGCTTAGAGAACTTCCCTATTTATATGCCTAGGGGAAGTGAAAATCTGAATTATACAATAGGTTTACCTACCACACTCACTTCACCAACTTACAACACTTAATTCACCTAACACACTATTGCATTTGAAAACAATTCCTCTTGTCTTTAGGCTTAGTGTTGCAACTCTCACTTCATCATCTTTTGGCTCATTTGGCTGCTGCAAAATTCCACTCAAATATAGGTATTGAATATGCTTCACCAAACTTTCCCACAATCAACAACACTTCATCATGCATATGTCATGCATGACAATGCATTGTAGCCAGCTTGCGGGCACGTTTTGGGCTTGTGGCTCCAGTCTGAAAAATCTGGAAAAATATGTATCTTGAAGCTCTTTGAATTATCTTTCCAAGAATATGCAGCCCAACTCAAGGAAAAATCGGGAAGGCCTTCAAATGTGATTTTTGGCAAAGTAACGCAGATGCTGCCGAATTTGACCTTAAGTTTCCAAAACATGTATAACTTTCTCTAGAAGACTTGGAATCATGAACCGTAAAATTCTACAGAAACTAGACTTCCGTAGCTTTCCAATGATGTATGGCTTATTATCTGGTTCTTCTTGAGTAAGCACAGTCCAATCCGTGAAGTTGACTGATCTGCAGACACCGTTTTGAGCTAACTTGTCTCCAAAATGCAATTAGTGAGTCTCAAGCTTATAACACTGAAACAAACACAAAACTTATTAAAAGCACAAGTTTAACTCAAAAACATAACCAAATCATAAGTTAGAAGGGTACAAATTGATATGTAATTATGCACCGATCACATTACAGCAGCAAGGATAAAAGATTTTGTCTGGACCCACATTTGCTGCCGATTCGGTATCCCATACGCCATCATCACAGACAACGGCATGCAATTCGATTCGGAACTCTTCAGGCAGTTCTGCATTCGCCTCAAAATCAACCTATTCTTCGCCTCCCAGCTCACCCTCAGTCAAGCGGTCAAGTGGAAGCTGTTAACAAAATCATCAAGAAGCTTCTGAAATGGCAACTCGGCAACGCCAGGGCGCCTAGCCAGAGAAGCTCCTCGAAGCTCTATGGGCCATCAAAACGTCCTACCAAACCTCTACCAGCGAAACTCCCTTCTCTCTCGCTTTCGGATCGGAAGTCGTAGTTCCCGTTGTGATCAATGAGCCATCCTACCGAATGGTAAGCTTCTCTCCTGAGACGAACGAGGTCGCACTGGCTTTAAGTCTTGATCTGGTGGAAGAACGCTGAGCACAAGCCAATCTCTGGAACAAGGCATACAAGCAGCGCGTTTCTCGGTACTACAACTCAAGGGTCAGGCCCCGCTCCTTCATAATCAGAGACTGGGTCATGCGCAAGGTTTTGCTTGCAACCAAAAATCCAACGGAAGGAACCCTGAGCCCCTCTTGGGAAGGACCCTATGAAGTCATCGGCATCCTTCGTTTCGGAATATATAGGCTTCAGGATACAAATGGGAAGACCCTCGGTCACCCATGGAATGTGAAGCATTTAAAGAGTTACTTTAAGTAAAGCCCTCTAGTCAACGGCAGCGGAGATTTTGTATTTTGCCTACGGCATTCATATATGAAATGAGATTATCCACACCGTTTTTCAAATATGTTTTTGGGATATCAATCTATTAGGCCAACGGCTGTGTTAAAATTATTTTCGATAGGGCTCATCATACGTGAGCCAACGGCAACAAAAATGCAACAAAAGCCTACGACGATTGGAAATTGCGTTTACATATGTTAACTACCGATGCATATCTACCTTCGCTCGTTTCCAAAATGTTCATGGTGAATTACGGGCCAATCTCCAGTATCTCAACAATTGGGTACGAGCCAATGGAGGTACAGTGATTAATTGAGCATCTACTTCCTCGCAGGTAATATCACTTGATTTGGCCACTAGCCATCGGCAATTGGACCAACCAAAACCATTGGTAATTATCCTAAGTCATTATCAGCCCTCGGCAATAACAAAAATGGATAAGGATTAGACAAAAATAAAGGAGAATGCACAAGTCGTAAGAGGAAAGTTGCTTAAAATAAAAGATGCCCTCGGCATCAATGTGTTCGGAAAAATCACCTTGTGGCGAATTTAAAGGTACAAAATAAAATTACAAGGCTAAGTCAGGTCTCAAACGGCAGCCTCCCCATCTGCACCCTCGACATCCTCGCTGAGCGTCAGCAGCTCAGGACCGTCAAAAACAGCAGACTCCTCTAGAGCCACCCGCGCTGCGTCCCTTGCTGCTTCGGCATCTTTCGCCGCCAGCACCGTCCTCATCTCGGCAAGCTTGGACTAGGAAGCCTTCACCTGCCACTCGGCCGCCTCCTTATCCTTGAATAGGTTGGCATGGTCCTCCAGAGCCTTGCCAGCCTCGGTAACCTTAGCTCGGCCATCCTCATACATCCTCTTCAAGCGCTCGGAGAGGCGATGGCCAGCTTCATCCAGAGCCACATGTCCATGGATGCCTACAGAAATACATGATAAAAGTTAGTGAAGTGATGCAACAAACGGAAGGAGGATGAGAAGTTGCACTAAATTTACTTTGGGCTGTAGCCCAGGAAAAGCTGCACTAAATTTCAAACTAGTGTGCCAAGTTGCCCATTGCCCAGCCAATATAACGGGAAGATGCAGTAAATAGAAAGGGAAAAAGGATGGTGTTATGGTCTGTAGAATAGAAGAGAGAAAAGCTGGTGTGACAAAAGAGAAGAGACAAAATATATGGGACAAGAAGTTGGATGGGCAGGGAGTGTATATTAGGCTAGCTTTTAAGTTTTCAAATTTGGGCTGCCCTTATAACATATATAGGTTTATAAAATATGAAAAAACTTTGGCAGGGTGGGTTACTAAGATCCGCCCCTGATTATGAAACGATTCTATATAAGAAAATTATCTACAGATAGTCCTTATCCATCTAATCCGGGGAGTTCAAGTGCAAGACCGATTGAGGGAGATGAGATATTAGCTATAATGGAACGTTTGTATTGATAACGAAGCTGTAATGCAACGTTTTCAAAAGATGAAAACTCGTTGTGGACAATTGTAACTTGTATTGTTAGTTTTGCCATGAATTATGAATGAAAATACTATCTTTCTATTTTTGTAGTATTATTTTAAAGTTTTGTTTAGTTTCTTAAATACTAAAATACAAGACACATAGTCTAAACTACAAGGATTGGAGGTTTCTCACACATAGGAATGAAAGATTCTTTTCCCATGTTTGGTAATGTTGGGAAAGTAACCGGGAGATTTCACTTTGTTTCCTTTCCCATGTTTGTTTTGAGTAGGAATGGAAAACAAAGTTTGTATAATTTTTCAATTATACCCATATTAAATCAAATAAAAAAAGAATGCATTTAATGATACGTTGTAATTATAAATTATTCATAAGGACAAAATAGTCATGAAAATTGTGTATTGAATGTTGGCTCATTTTCCCAAATTTTCCCATGATGAGGGAAAACAAAACCCAAGTTAAGAGGAGGGCTTCACTTTCCCCCTACTTTCCCAAGTTAATTTTTCCATGAATTATGAATGAAAATACTATCTTTCTATTTTTGTTAGTATTATTTTCTTCATAAAAAAATTTCAAAATTTTTACACTATAACCCCTTGGCCCAAGAATCCTGAATCTGCCACCGATGGCATGAGGTGTTTTTTTGTTGTTGTTAATCTTGATCAGTATAAAATAAATTTCTTTGCAAAACACACGTGCATGCAATTAGAAGGGTACAAAGGGAAAGTTCCATATTTGAATGAATAGTCAAACTTGGAATAGTAGCCGCTAATTCTGTTGGAGTCTCCTAGTTAACCACATGCGTCAAATTTTGAAAAGAATTTGACGGACCATTTGTTTTGTGCATAATCCGTGATTTCTTTTTTGTTTAACAAACTAAAATTTTAAGTTTGGTTTAGTTTTTTAAATACAAAACACATAGTCTAAACTACAAGAGTTAAAGGTTTCTCATACATATTCTATTAAGATATCATGAGTTCAAACCTGAAACCACTAATCTGCAAATCAAAACTTTTTTTATCGTTAGCTTAATGTCTACATCATAATGCCATCTACAATTGGCTGGGTTTTCAAAAATTGAAACACTTTTTACCAAATTATTATATAATATACTTCAGCTTTAGGCACTTTAATTGGGCTTCTTCTTTTTGTTGATTTATTGTTTCACTTCCAGGGTAACTGTACCCAAAAGAGGATATATCATACAATAAAATAGGTGACTTATTGGATAATTATTCAAAACGATTTGCTTTCATGTACAGTATTCTATAAAGGGAATGGTCAAACTTTTGAATATATTTTTCTAACTAGATTTATTTATTTATAAATATGCCGCTAATTTCGAAAACAGGCTCTCTGATCCCGGGGATTCACCAAGTTTAGGCCATGGTTTGGTTGAGTGTCTATGCTTTTAGTTCTCGTCTGCTCCTATGGATTTTGTTTTGACATCTTTTCTTTTTTTTTTGGCTTCTCTTCTTGAAAACCAGGGTAGCCTCATCCGCTTGATGAATATATTAAACAGCAATGTCTTTTTTTTTTTGTGTGTGGAGAAATTCTAGGATTGGATAAATAATTCAGTCAAAAAAAACCTTTAGCCACAAGAGGCCAAAATAAGCTAACCACAAAGGGCGATTACAATAACAGAGCGGTCGAACAACAAAATTAAGACAATCTTGTACGTCTTCACTAACGATCACGCAGAATCGAATAAATTCTGGCATAGGGATCCCAACTAAGATTGCAAACTCAGAATAATCAAAAATAAATATAGCTTGAAAAAATCAAACCATAACAATACAAATAAAGCTCTCACAAAGGAGAGGTGAAAACTACGCAGAGAACCTAAGAGTCTCTCTGACTTATTCCTGAACATAACAATGCCTTAGAAGTTATAATATTTTCCATTATTCTGTTTAATCATCATTAACCAGTCACCGAATTGTAAAACCTTGGACTAAACCAAAATAGAGTTGTTAATTTAAGCATTATCCGCATTAATGAAGGGGCAAAACAAACTTATAAATATCATTAGTGCTAAGAATGGGTACAAATTTCTTTTTCCTATTATTTTGGGTAGAAAATTTGATGTAATTATTTGGGTAGAAAATTTGAAACTTTGGAAAAATTTGATTCTTGACAATGGTCAAACTTTTGAATATATTTTTCTAACTAGATTTATTTATTTATAAATATGCCACTAATTCCTTATTACGATATATCCTTTTTGTAGGTACAATTACGCTGAAGGAAGTGAAAGAATAAATCAACCCAAAGGAAGTGCCAGAAGCTCAAGTATATTGGGTACATACGTAGAGTTTTAATTTGAACAATTGTGTGTCAAATTTGTTTCCACAGTTTGACCCATTGGTTTTTTTTGGTCTGAAAAAGTTTGACCCATTGGTTCTTTTTGGTCTGAAAAAGTTTTACCCATTGGTTATAAGAGACTAAATCAGACTTAGCGGCTCTACTCACACATGCACCATTATACATATTACGTGTTTGAATATAGCAGTTGAGTTTTGGGATTTGGGGGGAGACAAGACTCATTCAAATATGAAAGTTTTCATTTCCCTTTGTACCATGACATTCTACGTAGTTTCCCCCTCAAACCCATTCAATGCCCATCTGTGTTTTGTTCTCATTTGCAGCACGTACTTCCTCCTCTATATAAAGGTCATGAAGCATGCCAGCCAAAGCCAACTTATACTTATCAAGATTATTACCAACAAAAATAACCTCAAGTTATGGCAATGCAATTACGATCTTTTCTCTTAGGCGTGCTGCTACTAATTGGCTTTGCATTGACAAATAGCAAAGCAGATATTAGAGCTCCACCCACGCATTTTGACACTGCTTCTCTCAATAGGAGCAGTTTTCCAGAAGGGTTCATATTTGGCGTAGGTTCTGGATCTTACCAAGTAAGTTCTTTCTTCTTCTAGGCTTTAATTTAATTTGTGTTCTACTTAGTTATAGCATCGATCCATGCAAGAATATTGACATCTTCTTCATTGTGTCTCTTGTGTATTTCAGTATGAAGGTGCTGCAAACGAAGGTGGTAGAGGACCAAGCATTTGGGATACCTTCACCCATAAATTTCCAGGTCTGTCCAATCAAGTCAGGAATTAGTTAAAATAACAAAATGGTATTACTTTTACTCTGACGCTCAAAATATTGAATTATATTTTTAATGATTAATTGCAGAAAAGATTAATAATGGCAGTAATGGAGATATCGCAGTCGATCAATATCACCACTATAAGGTTATTCATGACCCAATGTGCACATATTAAATTTTGAAGCATGAAGATAACTCAGGATATTGAAGATAACTCCCTATAATGTTTAGCTCTTTCTCATAAAATGTTTTATTGTTATGCACTGTAGGAAGATGTGGGGATTATGAAGAATATGGGGTGGGATGCTTATAGATTCTCTATCTCATGGTCAAGATTATTACCAAGTAAGTTCATCCACATTCTCACATTTGGTTGTGACCAATCGTCAATATTTCTGCCTTCGTGTTGATTTTAGCTTAAGTAATGTGTCCAAGTTGTCTATTGAATAACATAACAAAGATTTTTGTTTCAATTAAAATAATTAATTGAAACAACTGAAGCAAAAATATTTTTTTTTCCATGATAAATTAAATAGACGTCGAAGTTACAGTTTCGACTTATAGTCCAACTTTTTTAAAGTTCAGTTTAAATTGTATCTGTGCACTTATTTCTTTATTTTCTGGTTTTGTTTTAATGATTAGATGGAAAGTTAAGTGGAGGAGTGAACAAGGAAGGAATCAAATATTACAACAATCTCATCAATGAGCTCTTACACAATGGTGAGTCATCCCACCTCACATGATCAATAATTTATACAATAACTGTTTCATGTACTCATAAAAAAAAAAAATTTAAAAACTCATTCTATCAAACTTATAACTCGCTTTTATTGATCATGCTATTTATAGGTCTAACGCCATTTGTGACACTTTTCCATTGGGATCTTCCCCAAACTTTAGAAGACGAATATGGTGGTTTCTTAAGCCCTCATATTATGTAAGTGAAGAAATTAGTCCTCTAAATCGTATTAATAATTTAATTAATAAATACAATTATGACATTTACATTATGAAATGTGTATATACAGCAATCATTTTGAAGATTACGCAGAACTTTGTTACAAGGAATTTGGTGATCGAGTAAAGCATTGGATCACACTCAATGAGCCATATACCTTTAGTAACTATGGTTATGCAATCGGGTCTAGTGCGCCGGGACGATGTTCCACTTGGCAGCAGCTAAACTGCACTGGGGAGATTCATTTACTGAACCATATTTGGTAACACACCACCAGCTCCTTGCTCATGCAGCTGCCGTAAAATTGTACAAAAATAAATATCAGGTACAATTCATTAGTTTTTTTGTTTGTCATAATATTGGATTCTAAGTTGCAACAAGAGAGCGACTAGTTTACTTTTTTGTGACTCTAAAACAAACAAACTATATGTTCTTGTGCAGGCATCTCAAAATGGAGTGACAGGGATAACACTAGTGTCAAATTGGTTTGAACCCTTATCAAAAGAAAAAGAAAATAAAAATGCTGCATTACGAGCTTTGGATTTTATGTTCGGATGGCAAGTGTATTTTGAATTTACTTATGAATATAATATTTACTACTTACTAGCGAGCAATATATAATACAACGACCAGTTAATGCTTGAAAATTTTACATTCTTGTAGGTTTGTTGAGCCATTGACAAGTGGTGACTATCCTCAAAGCATGCGATCTCTTGTCGGAAGCCGATTACCGAAATTCACGAAAGAACAATCCAAGTTGCTAATTGGTTCATTTGATTTTCTTGGACTAAATTACTATGCTGGTTACTATGCAAGTGATGCACCTCAAAATAACTCTGTATACGTAAGCTACACAACAGATGCTGGCATTAATCTTTCATGTGAGTAAAAATTCAGAATTTAATTCATGCAATTTAAGTTTTTAGACAAATTAAATTCTGATATTCATATGTGTTGTGGCAGCTGAGCGTAACGGGGTCCCCATCGGTTCAAAAGTACACATCAAATTACAAGATTATGCCTTTATGATTTTGACTATTAATTGTTTTGCACTTACAAATGTGACTCCTAAAAATCTAAATATCTTCAAATTTGGGTGCAGGGTGCTTCGGAATGGCTAAATGTTTATCCACAAGGAATTCAAGATCTTTTACTCTACACAAAGAAAAAGTATCACAATCCAGTCATTTATATTACTGAAAATGGTAATTATTTCTAGCCTTAAGTAATTGCATGATCAACGTTTCACATATTTTTGGTGTAAAACACACACAAGTAGTACAAAGTCTCTAAATTTAAAATGTATTATATTGTAGGTGTGGATGAGTTCAATGATCCAAAATTATCACTTGCCGAAGCCCTTAATGATACCCATAGAATTGACTACTACAATCGCCACCTTCATTATGTTCGAAGTTCTATTGAGTAAGTGTATTAACAAATTCATTTAATATATATATATGGTCTAGCTTTAGATTTTGAGTTATTGATTCATATTATTGACATAAATATATTTAATTTCTTTTTAGCAATGGTGTCAAAGTGAAGGGATTCTTTCCGTGGGCATTGTTAGACAACTTTGAATGGAGTTCGGGATACAGTGTTCGATTTGGTATTACCTATGTAGATTACAATGATAGGCTGAAGAGGCACCCAAAACTCTCGGCACACTGGTTCAAAAGTTTCCTTAAGTAGTATTGAAAACTTCAAATCATATTCGTCATTTAATATTTGTATTTAATTCAATAATGTGAATTTTATGTATGTACAATAATTCTAGATATTCCAAATTTATGTACATACAAAATTTAACTCCAGTACATTCAATAATTTCAATTTTAGTCCTTGCATAAAATTAAATTTCCATTAAACCCTCGTGTAAAATTAAACATTGATTTTTAGTTCTTTGATGATTGTCAACATACACATAATTATGAAACTCATTTGTTTGTAGTTCTTTGACTGATTGTTCCTAATTTTCATCTATTTGTTTAAATTCCATTGTACTTTGACCATTATACCACAGTGACAAAAAAAAATTGAAATTTAGTGGCCCATTGTTTAGAGGCTACAATGCGGCTCATGATGTATGGCTTGAGTCACGAGTATGTATGCTCAAACTGATCACTAATTGAACTTGAGGCTCAACTTCCACTGTTTATTTGTTAGAATCTCATAAAACATAATCCTAACAAAGAAATAATCAATCAAATTGGATATCTATTATTTAGTTATGGTCAAAATGTAAACTTTACACAGAAAAGTTTCTATTCTCCGTGTTTTTTTTTTCTTTAGATGGGTTAGAGATCATCATAGAGGTTGCCTTGTTTTTTTGTCAATCTGGTAATATCATTAAACCAGGGCGAGAAACACGCGCGTTACAAAAGCACAAGTCTAAAAGACAAAGCAGCAATAAAAAACCAGAAGCCTAGACCAACAAAGCTGAAATGAACTAGAATGGCAATGTGAAAACAAGGAGAAGGCCTCAGTATTTCAGATTATTGATCTTATAATTGATAAAGAAGAAAATATCTAAAATGATTCGAGTCATGCATGTTTGATTTACGGTGAATTCCACACAAATCTAGCAACCCCCAAAAAAAAAGAGAATTTCAAATGTTTAAGTACATAATGATAAGATGTGAAATTGAGATGGAATACTATGAGAAGAGAAAAAGAGACAACAATATATGAGAAGAAGAATTTGCAGAAATCTTTTGGCAGAAAAAACAGAATTTGTTCTTTAAACAAAGAGAAACAAAGAAGTCGACCACTTGGATTACGGCAGAGGCTCACAACAATCCATCTTGCTTTAACATTTAAAATTTTCACATTAACAAAATAAATTTATTCTACATATGCATGCTATAGTCAATCAATCAAACAGAACGTGGCACTACTATTGCTTCCAAGAAGTTACCATCTTAGAAAAACTAGTGAACAAGGACCCACCGTTGTTCCAAGCAGCCAAAGCCATTGCTTTCATAGCTTGACTTCGTTCTCTCAGACTTTTCTCATCCATCAACAACGACACCTTCTTCTCCACTTCCTCTGCACTCACAAACCCTTCTTTTGACTCAACTGGTATCCCCAGCTTCATCTCCTCCACCAAAACAACACCATTCACCGCCGCTCTCGCATACAAAGGCCACGCCGCCATTGGCACCCCATAGGTCACTGCTTCAAGCACTGAATTCCACCCACAATGAGTCACAAACCCACCTACACATCCATGGCGCAAAATAGCAGCCTGTGGAGCCCACGACTTCACTACCAGGCCTCTGTTTTTGGTCCTCTCCAAGAACTCTTTGGGTAGCAGAATTTCCAGATCCGACTCTACCGAGTTCGAACCCGGAGGGCTTCTCACGACCCACAAGAATCTCTATTTGCTTCTCTCCAAACCCATGGCAATCTCGCTTAATTGTGCTTCCGAGAACGTACCCCTGCTCCCGAAGCACAAGAAGACGACGCTCTGGCTCGGCTGCTCATCCAACCACATCAAACACTTGGTTGAAGTTGACCTGTCTTCACAGGCACTTGAAGCCCGATTTTTAGCATCGAAATTCAACGGCCCGATGTGGAATATTGGCGGGGTTTGATGATTTGGAACGCAAGAACCGTCGCTTATGGCTTTGATTGCAGATGGCTCGAGTGCTTGGAAGGTGTTGTTGGAATTGGTATGAAATCAGGTTTGTATTCCTAACTAAGATAGGAATCCAAGTTGTATTTTGTATAAGAAACTTGGACTCAGGTTTCCAGTTGGTTTTGGGATTCCTAACTTAGTTTAGGATTAGTTATATGGTTAGGTTATCTAGTATATATATAGGTAAGCCTTATTGTGTATGAGAAGCGAATTTGAAGAGACTTGTAAGGCAGGAGAACTCTTGAGAAGATTAAGTGAGTTCTTTGTAAAACTTTGTTAATTAATAAAGTTAGCTTCCAATTATTCAATCTTGTGTGGTTGTTCTTGGTTTAATCATCTTGTTGTGATCCAACAAGTGGTATCAAGAGCCTGGTTTTGTGATTAAGCCAAAACAATGACAAAATCTGAAGACCTGAGCAAGAGTGGAGAAGATGGGGGCGCAGAGGTAACCAAAACCTCGGTGCAAAGTGCTAGGTTCGAAATCGAGAAGTTCGTCGGGACCAATAACTTCGCTATATGGCAGTGTGAAGTAAAGGATGTGCTGATACAACAAGGACTACTTATTGTGCTTGGAGATATGCCTATGTCGATGAAGAAGGAGGAATGGCAGCGTCTAAATGCGTATGCATGCTCCACAATTCGGTTGTGCCTTGGCAAGGCACAAAAGTATGGTGTCATGAATATTTCATCGGCCAAGGAATTATGGGATTCACTGGAGTCCAAGTATTTGAAAAAAAGTGCAGAAAATAGGCTTTACCTTAAGAGTAAGCTTTATCGTTTCCAGTATAAGGAAGGAACAAAGATGATGGACCATCTCGAAGAATTTAACAAGATGATTGCTGAATTGTTGAACTTAGAGGAGACGATCAAGGATGAAGACAAAGCTTTGATCTTGATGAATTCTTTGCCTGAAACCTATGAATCATTTGTTACGACATGGATTTATGGTAGAGAAACTCTTAAATTTGATGAGATCTCAAGTGCGGTAATGAATCATGAAGTTTGAAATCTTGATAGACAAGAGAGGAACAATTCTGAAGCATTAATGGTGAGAGGAAGATCACAGGAAAGAAAGTATGCAGATAGGAAGAAGAGCGAGTCTAGCACAAGAGGAAACTCAAGCAACAGGAAATTCTTGGATAAGGATGAGTGCGCCTTTTGCCATGAGAAAGGGCACTGGAAGAAGGATTGTCCTAAAATCAAGGCTAAAAGCAAACATGAAGATTCAGAGGCAAACGTTGTTGAAGTCGATGATGAGGATTTTGTTTGTGCTTTAACAGCAGCGGAAAGCATAGACTGCGTGAATCAATGGGTGCTTGACATGGATGCACTCATCATATGACTTCCCAACGTCATTGGTTTTCATCTTTCAGAAGTCTCACTGGAACCGTGTACATGGGTGACGATAATCCATGTTCCACACAAGGGATTGGCAGTGTTATGATTAAGCATCATGATGGTGCAATTCAAGAGTTACAAGGAGTAAGATATGTTCCAAACCTCAAGAAGAATTTAATTTCTTTAGGTACCCTTGAATCTCAGGGTTGCAAGTTTTATTCTGAAAAGAATATGCTTAAGGTAGCTAGAGGGGCATTAGTGATGATGAAGGCCCCTAGAAGAGGTTTGCTTTACTTATTGTTGGGCGAAACCATTGAAAAACAGGTGGCTATGGTGGTAGAAGATAATCAAGCTGATACATCTTCTCTATGCCATATGAGGTTGGGGCATGTGGGAAACAAAGCTCTGAAAGGGTTGATTAAACAAGGGGTTCTCAAGGGAGCCAAAAGTGGAGAAATAGTTTTTTGTGAACACTGCGTTCTTGGCAAGCAAACAAAGGTACAATTTGGCACTGCAATCCATCAAACTGAGGGGATATTGGATTATGTACACTCGGATGTCTGGGGACCTGCAAAGAATGAATCTCTAGGAGGGAAGAGATGGTTTGTGTCCTTCATTGATGATTACTCACGAAGATCATGGATTTATATGATGAAGCACAAACATGAGGTATTGAATATTTTCCTGGAATGGAAAAATATGGTTGAAAAGAAGACTGGCAAGAAGGTGAAAGTCCTAAGAAGTGATAATGGCGGGGAGTATATTTCTGATCCCTTCTTTGAGATATGTAAAAAGGAAGGTATTACTTGTCATTTTAGTATTAGAGAAACACCACAACAAAATGGAATTGCAGAACGGTTGAATCGAACATTGTTGGAAAAGGTGAGATGTATGCTTTCACAAGCAAAATTGCATAAAAGATTTTGGGTAGAGGCATTAAATTATGCATGCCATATTTTGAATCGTCTACCTTCTACAACTCTAAGTGGCAAGACTCCAATAGAATTATGGTCAGGAAAAGTAGCTCAAGACTATGAAAGACTAAGGGTCTTTGGGTGCGATGCTTACTACCACGTGAAGGAAAACAAATTGGATCCAAGAGCAAGAAAAGCTATCTTTTTGGGGTTCAACCATGGTGTCAAGGGATTCAGGTTGTGGAGCATAGAATTCAAGAAGGTAGTAGTGAGCAGAGATGTGACGTTTAATGAATCCCATATGAAACTCAGCGAAGACAGAAAGGGTGTCCATGAGGTGGAGCTATCATCCAATAGTTCTGGAAAAACAAGTACCGAGGATGATGTTCACAGTGAAGAAGAAGATTGTGTCAACCAAGAAAGGAGACAAGATGAAGAAGTCGTTAATGATGATGTTCGAGAAGAATGCATTGCTAAGAGGAAAGGAAAAAAGAGAGATTGTGCTCCCTGCCAGATTAAAAGATTGTGTTGCATGCATGGCATACGCGTTACCAGTAATTGAAATTGATATCCCTACAAGTTTTTACTGAAGCAACAAGGAGTGGAGAAGCAAAGCACTGGCATGAAGCTATGGATGACGAGATGTTGTCACTCATGAAGAATAAAACCTGGGAAGTGGTGGAGTTGCCTAAAGGAAGAAAGGCTATTGGATGCAAGTGGGTATATGCAAAGAAAGATGGAATAGATGATGTAAGTCCGGTAAGGTTCAAAGCCAGACTAGTGGCTAAAGGTTATGCTCAGAAGGAAGGAATAGATTATAACGAAATATTTTCTCCCGTAGTGAATCCATCCGAATTCTACTTGCACTAGTGGCGCAGTTTGATCTCGAGTTAGTTCCAGTTGGACGTAAAAACTGCTTTTTTACATGGAAATTTGTCTGAAGAGATTTACATAAGGCAACCTGAAGGCTATGAAGAAAAAGGAAAGGAGGGGCTAGTTTGCAAGCTCAACAAGTCACTATATGGTTTAAAGCAGTCACCAAGGCAATGGTATTTGAGGTTTGATAAGTTTATGAAGGATCGAGACTATACTAGAAGTCATTACGATCATTGCGTGTATCACAAGAAATTAAGTGGAGGTACATATGTCCACTTATTAATTTATGTAGATGATATGCTTATTGCCTCAAGTGACATCACCGAAATTAGAAAGCTTAAAGCTCAGATGCAGAAAGAGTTTGAGATGAAAGATCTCGGTGAAGCAAGAAAGATTTTGGGGATGGAAATCACACAAAACAGGAAGGAGAGAATGGTGTATTTGTCGGAGAAACAATATTTGGAAAAGCCTACTCAAGTTTGGCATTAAGGGGGAAACCAAACCTGAGTACACCTCTTGCTCCTCATTTCAAATTGAGTGCTCAACTATGTCCTAAAAGTGATGAAGAAAAAGCTAAGATGAAAGATGTTCCGTACTCCAGTTTGATTGGAGGATTGATGTACGCCATGGTATGTACTCGGCCTGATATTGCTCATGCAGTTGGAATGGTTAGTAGGTTTATGCATGATCCTGGAAAAATGCATTGGGATGCTGCTAAATGGATACTACGATATCTTCATGGAACAAGAAATATAGGAATTTGTTTTGAAGGGAATAATGGAGATATTGATAAATTCTCAATTGGTTATGTGGATTCGGACTTTGCCAGTGATTTAGACAAAAGAAGGTCTACAACAGGGTATGTATTTACTATGGCGAAAGGTCCAATATGTTGGAGATCAATACTACAACCAACCGTTGCTCTATCAACAACAAAAGCTGAATATATGGCAATGGCTGAGGCCATTAAGGAAGCTATTTGGACACTTGGATTGATTGAGGATCTGGGTGTAAATCAACACAAATTGGATGTGTATTGTGATAGTCAAAGTGCTATTTACTTGGCAAAGTATCAGGTACATCATGCGAGGACCAAACATATAGATGTGAGATATCATTTTGTTCGAGAGGTTATAGCTGAAGGTGAAATTCTAGTCAAGAAGATTGCTACGGCTCATAATCCCGCTAATATGTTAACAAAGATAGTTGGTGTATCAAAGTTTAAGCATTGCTTGGATTTGGTGCACATTAGACAAGCTTGAAAGCTTGACAATGGTGGAGCAATGGAAGCAGATGAAGGTCTCTGATGTGGATTTCTTACCAAGGTGGAGATTGTTGGAATTGGTATGAAATCAGGTTTGTATTCCTAACTAAGATAGGAATCCAAGTTGTATTTTGTATAGGAAACTTGGACTCAGGTTTCCAGTTGGTTTCGGGATTCCTAACTTAGTTTAGGATTAGTTCTATGGTTAGGTTATCTAGTATATATATAGGTAAGCCTTATTGTGTATGAGAAGCGATTTGAAAAGACTTGTAAGGCAGGAGAACTCTTGAGAAGATTAAGTGAGTTCTTTTGTAAAACTTTGTTAATTAATAAAGTTAGCTTCCGATTGTTCAATCTTGTGTGGTTGTTCTTGGTTTAATCATCTTGTTGTGATCCAACAGCTGTTTGTTATAATTCCCTTGATTTTGGAAGACGAGCAGCGAAGTTGACAAAGTACTCGTACGCAGGGCCGCCGTGGTCGAGAAGAGGCAGCGGCATTTGGGAGGCTCGGAGAGGTGGCAATCCGGTGAAGTGGAGGACGGCGTCGTTCAGGTCTCTGAAGCTCCATGGGTGTTTGGTTGTGGATGGTGGGTAGGTAGAGAAAGAGAGCAAGAGCAGAGGCGCAGGAGGTGAAGTAGAAGTAGGTTGGGATTTGAGGGTCATATGGGAGGTGGACAGAGGAGGTGATAAAGGCTAAGACTTTTGAACTTTGTGAAATGGTTTCGAGGGCTTGGAGGACATTGGGGATGCTGAGACGCATGATTTCGATTGCGGATTCTAGAGGGTTTTCGATGTGGGATTGGTGAAGATGGAGGGAGGGGAGGGTGAAGAAGGAGATTGGGAGATTGGGGTTGGTTTGTTTTGGATCAGATGAGATGAGGTTGATGTAAGAGGAGGATGTGGCGGAGGTTTCAGAAGGTGTGGAAGTTGTGAGTAGAATTGTTATGGGCAAGTTGGGTTGGTGTTGGGAGATTAGCTTCGCTAATTCTACCATGGAGATGATTTGGTGAGAACCAGGGGCTGGGTACAAAACTATGCTTTCTTTCATGTTTTTTGTCGATGAGAGAGAGAGAGAGAGAGAGAGAGAGAGAGGGATGGCCTTTATTCTATAAGAGGCCAAGTCTTACTAATATAAGATGATTATTTCCTAGGATAATCGTTTTCTTGTGATCAGAAGTCAAGCTATGCTTTCTTAAACTTTCATTTTTCTGTTGAAGAGAGAGAGAGATGGTTTCTTCCCAATTCTTCCTACACAAGGTGTATGTAAATGCTGTGCGCCTCTTGGTCTAAAAAGAAGACCGGTAAGCATAAAGACCATTATTTCCTAAAACAATTATCTTCTTGTGACCAGAAGCTCTTGCCTTTAATTTATTTGCTTTGTTGGTTTTGCCTTCTGCCTCATCACTCAGAAAATAACCACGTGACAATTAATTGTCCAAGACCCCAAACTGAGGCATTACTTATGGGCAAGTGAGCTAAATACATGAAATTAGTCCGCTCAAAAGCAATGGCTTGATGTAAAAACACAGGATGGTCTAGAAACCATTCATCATTCTCTTTAGCATATTTACCGGGAGCTAATGTCAGTAGATACTTTAGGAAATGCTAGACATCATTTAAATCCTTGTATTTGGTTATGTAATTTACCTTCTTCAATTGCTGTGAAAGTTATGTATGATGTTCAGAATCTTGTCCTCGTACAAGGAGTCTCTTTATAAGCATGTGTGAGATGCTTCTCCTCATAAATAATTCTAGTCTTTTCAAAATTATGACAAATGATAAAAATCATCAAACCTCAATCCCAAACCAATCTCTTAATAGTATTTTCTTTCCGTGTGTTAGAAGAGTTCAAATCTACATCTTCTGTTGCTAAAAAAAAATTGATAGAAGTCAGTTGGGGTATAGCTTTGTGCAGTATTCCAAACCTTCTGACATCCAATGAATATATTTTTGTGTAAAACCCCTCCCCAATTGCTTGTAAATATATATATATTGTTGGGACTTATTCAACAAAGAAAAAACTAAAATGGTTGGGCCAAGCCAATAGGGTCTACCTCTGTAGAATAGCCTTGACTGCGAATGAAGCTTTAATTTTAAATCCCCACAACATCATAGTGTTGTGTGTGAGAGAGAAATCTCTCTCATGTAGCTTTTTTGTTACATTGGAGGAAAGAAAACTTCAATGGGTTTTGATGGTGGGTGTCATGGGTAGGGGGGAATCCACCACCACTTGGTGGGAATCCACCTTCCCTATAGCTTTAGACTATTGCTTATACTCCAAAAAAAAACAAAAGAAGTTGGGCCATGGGCTAACATTTTCAGTCCAGAAAAGGGCTAAAATGAATGATGAACAAAAGAGAGCCCAAAAGTAACTCTTGGCTGCCTTCTTACAGGTACGACTTGCTTCCGCCTGGCTTGGACTGCGAATAAGCTTGTAACCCTTTTGTAATTATATCACAGCTCCACTGCAACGTTCTCTGCAAAACTAAGCAGCGACTGAGAGACACTGAGAAAGGGAGAGAGAGATTGATGGACAAGGTGAGGATTGAAGAGGTTCAGTCAACGACCAAGAAGCAACGCATAGCCACTCATACCCACATCAAAGGCCTTGGTCTTGAGTCTCTCTCTCTCTCTCTCTCTCTCTCTCTCTCTCTCTCTCTCGTTCTCTCTATTTTTGTTCTAAATACTGATTACCCATAAACATATGCCGTCTTGTAGTATATTTCAAAGCTATCTTGAAGGTTCTTCCTTTTTCCTGCTGTAAAGTAGTTTGCCTTTTTCGATTTTAGGGTTTAGGGTTTTAGGGTTTTTTTTGTGCACTACATTTTACTGGCATTCCTCTTTTATTTGCTGAAATGTTAGGTTTTTTATTACACTAATGGGCATGCGTATCAGAGTTAAATGGTTTGTTGCTAATGCTTCATGTTTTACTCTTGCAAAAATAAAATAAAAATTGCTGGTTGTTATAACACTCACACTCCATGTGGTTGTGTTAGAAATTAGAGTTCGATGCTTTATCTTCAGATGATGCTGTATTCATGGTAGTGTAGTAAGTAAATATCCTTCTGGCGGCAAAGAAACCAACTAATAAAATGGAGAAGTTTAAAACGTCAGTTTTTCTGCCATCTGGAGGCAAAAAATTGTTCATAAATCTATTCTTTAAATTTCAAAATCAAGAGATTAATGTCAGCTTAACTCCAATTGTGTTAACCATGGTTGTAGTCTTTCAGTTTGTTTTCTGGAGTGATCTCCATCTGAATGACAATATAAATTGGGTTTTTGGTTGTCATTCTATTCCAGACCAATGGAAGAGCAATACCTTGGGCTGCTGGCTTTGTGGGTCAGGGGAAGCGGAGAGAAGCTGCTGGTCTTGTTGTTGATATGATACGACAAAAGAAGATGGCTGGTCGGGCACTTTTACTGGCTGGACCTCCTGGTACTGGAAAGACAGCGCTGGCTCTTGGAATATCCCAGGAGCTTGGGAGAAGGTATTCCTCACGTTTTTCATCTGTCAGCTGAAATGTAATGTTAATTAATAATCTGATGTTTCATGAGATTTCTTGATTCATATTCCATTAGGGATTGTGTGTTTTTCTTAATGGTTAATGGTTTTCTTGTTTGCAGGTTTGTTCTGCCCAATGGTTGGATCAGAAGTATATTCATCAGAAGTAAAGAAAACAGAGGTTTTAATGGAAAATTTTAGACGGGCTATTGGTCTGCGTATCAAGGAAAATAAAGAGGTCTATGAAGGAGAGGCAAGTTTTTAATGATATCAAATATTTTGAAAATAATTTGGTGTGATAATGTTACTTTTATATTTGAGTAGGTTGGTTTCAGTTGATGATGTTTTGATAGTTTCATTTTAGGTGACGGAACTCACACCAGAAGAAACAGAGAGTGTTACAGGTGGTTATGGTAAAAGCATCAGCCACGTCATCATTGGATTAAAAACTGTTAAAGGAACCAAGCAACTGAAGTTGGATCCCACCATTTATGATGCATTGATTAAGGAAAAGGTAAGGTCCTCCTATTATTATTTATTTTTTGGGTATGCATGAAGAATAAAAAAACTATTTGTTTCGCCTAGTTGATTATTTAAGGTTTTCATGTTTAAGTACACTTTATTTTCGGGCCATTTGTTCTTTTGATACCACTTTCCTGATACAACATGCAGGTAGCTGTTGGTGATGTTATATACATTGAAGCTAATAGTGGAGCAGTAAAAAGAGTAGGTAGAAGTGATGCTTTTGCTACAGAATTTGATCTGGAAGCAGAAGAGTATGTTCCACTTCCAAAAGGAGAAGTTCAAAAAAGAAGGAGATTGTGCAGGTTTGTTCTATGTGAATTGTGTTTTTCTTTGTAAATGTTCTCTGTGATGATGGTAGCACCCATTTTATCATACTTAGTCTTGGATGGGTTTTTTCTATTGGCTAGTAGCCTTATTAGTAATTACTCAAGTTATCGGTGGATAGTTCTTGCTGGATCTGGGTACTACTTCTTTCTTAAAGGAATGTGTATCATCCCCACATGGTCCAGATATTTCCCAAAAAGTGCATTCCTACTTCTGTTTGTTTGATTAATATAGGAAACTGGATTCTCCAAACATGCTGAAAAGTTTAGTTGCCTGCAATTAAGTAGTTGGACTTGAGCACTGCAGTCCACCCATGAAACGATTATAAGGGTTTTTGGCCTGATAACTTGGTACTAGCAGAAATGGACACTTAACATTTTCTTGGAATACCATCTGAACTACCATATACCCATCTGAAGTACCATATATAGGCATATCTTACTAAATCCTTAACACTGGTGTTTCTGACCAATTTTTCTTCATGTTTTCTTTAAGTTATTATTGTGTTCAATTTGTGTTGACAGATTCCAACTTTTATGCTCGACATATAATCTGCTCCTGTTGATGTTCAATTTCTGTTTGCTTATGTAACTCTTTAACAGGATGTAACACTACATGATCTGGATGCTGCAAATGCACGACCTAAGGTGGGCAAGACATATTATCTCTAATGGGTCAGATGATGAAGCCAAGGAAAACTGAAATTACTGACAAGTTGCGACAAGAAATAAATAAGGTACAATCTTATGAATATGTAGGAAATGTTGATCCAACTAAATATATTTTCTGTTCAGGAACCTAAGATATGTTTTCCTGGTGAAACAGTTCCTTGCTTATTTCTTCGGTAAATTTGTAAAAGCCTGTTGACAAATTACTAATGTTTCTGAGAGGTCAACTAATAAAGAGTTTCCAAGACATTGACATACTTCAGATCAGATCAACATCAGCTTTAAATTCCATCTTATTGGGCTTGATTACATTGAATTCCGTTTTTGCCCTTGCAACCCAAACATAGCCTGTGAGAGTCATCCGCTGGTGAAAATATGCCCTATTCACTTTTTTTACCCATATAATATCATGCTCGAGATAAATGTAGTTTCTTGTTGCATATCTAGGCTGCTTTTGGAAATATACTGATTTTTGAACTTCATCTTTTAATTTCTGGTTATAACTTTTTTTTCTTCTCTAATCTTTGGGTGGGGCATTTCTTATACTGTTGTGTACTTGTCTTGCAAATAAATTATTTTAATTAATAAGTTTAAATAAATTATTCTCTTTCTGACTAAATCCTAAACCCATTTTCTACCCACCTCCTTAGCAGTTTCTTTCCCTTTAATAATATTTTCATTAGCTATAAAATAAAGGCGAAAGGAAAGTGTTTAATTTACTTATGATTGATGAACAGGTTGTTAATCGGTACATTGATGGAAGGTGTAGCGAGCTTTGTACCTGGAGTTTTGTTCATTAAGGTCGAGTTTCTTTCTTTCATGTATTAAAACTATTTCGTCTGTCCAAATCACTTAACTTCTCAATCTTGACCAATAGGTACATATGCTGGATATGGAGTGTTTTTCGTACTTGAAATCGAGTTTTTGGGAAAATTGTTTATCTCCAATAGTAATATTTGCCACCGATAGAGGAATTTGCAATGTAAGGTATGAACTTGTTAATCAGACAGGCTTTTGCACAATAACTAGGCCATGCCTTTTAGATGCTGGCTGTTAGCATAAAAGAGTAAACTAGGCCATACCTATCTTTCCATGTTAATTGTGAAGGAATTTCCTAAAACCATCAGTGTGCTCACTAGGTTTTGCTTTCTGAACATGGATATGTTACTGTGCAGAGGACTGATATGGCTAGTCCTCATGGAATACCTGTTGACTTGTTGGACCGGTTGGTAATTATAGGAACACAGACTTATGATCTTGAAGAGATGATAAAGGTCTATATGAATTTCATTTGCTTTTTATCTATAAATTTCTCTTCTATGCCCAATCATCTTCTCAGTTGCCCAAACTACTGATTTTTTTATGTATCAACTTACTGATTCATCTATTGGTTGATGCTTGAACCAGATCTTAGTAATTCGTGCACAGGTGGAGGAACTGGGAATAGATGACGACAGTTTGGCTTACCTTGGAGAGATAGGACAACGAACATCTTTAAGGTGGCATAAATTTTTTATTTGTTAACTCTGATTCACTCGGAATGATGCTTCCTGCCTACTTCATTATTTCCTCAGGCATGCTGTACAACTCTTATCGCCTGCAAGCATTGTGGCAAAAATGAATGGCAGAGACAAAATTTGCAAGGTAGTTACAAATTTGACAATGTTATATGTGCTTGAAGTGAATTGTTCGGCCTTTTCACTAACGGAATCATTGTCTATATTGTGTATAATTTGTAGGCTGACCTAGAGGAAGTCGATACGCTATATCTGGATGCTAAGTCTTCAGCAAAGGTTCTCCAAGAGCAGCATGAAGAGTCCAGTTCATGAGAACTGAGTATTTCACTGGAAGTTTAGTTTTGGGAGTAGCATTTAATTCTGTATTATTTTCATTGTACGTGGCTTTTGTACAGTAGGACACATCGGTTAAGTAAATGGCTTCAGAGTTTCCTGAGCTCTGGGTAATCTGTATTTTCCCAGCTGCGTCATGAGATGCTTACACAATTTTCAAATGTGATAACTCAATGAAAGGTAATTCTAATCGTATTGTCATTTTTGCTTCCTTGTTTAGTAGTCATTATTGGCCATGAGATAGGGTTCTTTGACGACACAATTAGGTTGTGCCGATCATTCCCCTCCCATCCATTTACGTGTAATCTTGCAACCGCTGCACGAAAGAACTTTTCCCCATTTTTACTTTCATGTATTCCATCCGAAGGTGAATGAGAATTCTATTACCTAGGATTGTAGTTGTAATCCCTCAAAAATAATATTTGGTTTTATTATTTTTGTGGAAAATATTATTAGTACATTTGACTATTTTGGATGTTGTATGAGCTTTGGTTTGATGTAAAAATATGGAATTAGTGACTTAATTCGCAAATTGGGACAAAATTAACTTTATGATTAAGTTTATGATTTTTTACAGAAGGAAGTACCAGATTGGGATAAGAATTGGTTTTTGATTTGAAAATAAGGAGATTAATCTCGCAAAAGCGTGGGCGACGCGTCGTGGATCCGAGTGAAACGAAGAAGTTATCCTCGTTGAAATTTAAGAACTAAATTACGGCAAGGGGCTTCCTACTATAAATTTAGAGGGGCAGCTATTTCGATTTACAATATTTGCAAATTTCAATCCGGAAGTTGAGAGCTCGTCGGAGAGGC